>CM021781.1:3978344-4224788 GCA_011076525.1 Nettapus auritus | reverse complement strand
AAAAAAAAAAAAAAAAAAAAAAAAAAAAGAGTACTTTTAGCTTTAAGTTTCTATCTCTCACTTCCATTAATGCAAGCCTAGGAATCACTTAGCTTTTTATTTTCATTAAAAAAAAATAAAAAAAAAATCTTAAAATAACTTAAAAATGGGTCTGAATGTTAATATCAAATAATTACAACCTAGGGATGAGCTTAATTTCCATCAGTGGTGACCCCCTGAGATATCAGCTCTGCAGACTCCCACATCCCTTGCTCCAGGCTCAAAGACAGCCAGGCTGCAGGCACAGGTAAGCAGCTAAGGAGCCCAGGGCTTGAGCATGGCACGATATCAGCTGGCCCCTAGAATGTTAGCTCCAGGAATGAGGTACACCTGTGAGAGGCTGCTACTGCCTTTACCTTTGGTGCAAGTGGTGGATGAGTGTGAAGAGCAAGAGCTATAACCTCCATGGCTGACAGCTCCAAATTCTTTCACCTATTTGCCATTAGTAGAGCAGAAGAAAGCCATGAATGGGTGTGCTGCAGATTTAGGGGCTTTAATCTGGCCAATAAATTGATCCAGCTCGATTCAAACAATCGTGAGGCAAAGCAAAGCCAATCTTTGGCTCTTGCAGCCCTAGGTGTTCTGTGCCACAGCTCTGTCTCTGTGTACCCATTGCTGCTGGAAGCTCTATCTTTGGAGTGTTACAATCACCAAAAAGGAGGCTAAGGCCGCCTACGGGCTCTCTTGCAAAAATTGCTTTCATTTAGAACTATTTATCAGCGTTTTCACACCATTTTTCAACCACTCTCCTCAGCAGCCCTGTGCAATGCAAATACCTCCAAGTCATCACTGCAAGCCGAAAGAGCCCAACCTGATAAAATATAACACACAAGGCAGGGAAATTCAATTACAACAGACTGGCTGTGCTAGCCCCAGCTTTTTGCTGTGCTTCAAAGGGGAGGGATAACAGGTAGACAGATTTCCTAGACATGTGTGGGCAATCGCTCTTGCTGCTGATCTCTCAGAGGCAAAGTGATAGGCAGGTTCACTCAAGACTGGGAGAATTTAATTTGTGTAATGTGACCCACTGCAGAAACTGAAACTTCATTGAAACCACCTAAACTGGGTTTTGAGGATGTACATTAGGCAAATTTCACCCCTAAATCCAGCTCAAAGTGTTCACAGATTAAGTTTGAAACATTTCTTTGATTTGAGGGCAGAATGATTTAAAATATCTTCAGCCACAGCACCAGGGCAACTAGGGAAATTTGTACATCTGCCTTATCAGCCATTACTCCCAGGTATAGCAGAAGTCACAGGTTCCCTGTGCATATTTCTCTGAATAGGTGAAATTAATCCCAGCAAGTTGAAGACTAGATAGAAGAATTATTCAGTATTATATCACCAATATGCATTTAGAGGATCTGATCAGCCCTCTGACCATATCCTGTTCCCTCACAAGCAAGCAGGAGGCTTGCTCCATTACCATTGCATGCCAGTATATGTAAGACAGTTTAAAGAATTTCTAGGGCAGCACTGCGATTCTGGTGTAATTTCCAAAATATTCAAAGTCCCTCTCATGGTACTTTCCTCATTCAGGACCCTCACTGTGCCTCGAGAACAGAACCGTTACCATATTAATATCTTCCTTTAAAACACAGTGCAGTCCTGTGGTGCACTTCAGCAACATTTTCTCAATATACACATACATATGCACACATACATACATGCGTTTTTTTTCCGTCGCTTGAGTAATTATTTTAGTTCCAATCGAATCAGAACAAGCAGAGCAGCCACAAATATCTCAGAAGCTTTTAGAGAGCAGGCAGCAGCCCACACACCAAGCTGCTCAACGGGAAAAAACCTGACACGACGAAATTCAGAAGCAGCGGCCTGGCAGAGGAGCGTGGCCTGCAACCCCTGGGCCCTGGGCCTGGGCCTGGGCCTTGGCAGCGGTGGGGTGAAGCCTACTCCCAGCAGGGGCTGCAGGTGGCTGAGGCCCTCCCCAGCCCCTGAACTTGAGCAGTAAATACGGGGAAGGGGAGAAAGTGGGAAAATAGCATTTGGCTTGAAGGAGGTGGTGAGAAGGAGCTGGCAGTGGTTGCTGCACGAGTGTTCGGGATAACACTGAGAGTGTGCATTATGTCTGCTGCTGTGGGACCAAGCAGTCAACAACCTCTAGCCTAGAGATATATAAGCCCAAGTTCATGTGATGTTTCAGCAGCACATCTAAAAAGCTGTAGCACAGAGCAGGAAACCCTCTGTCGCTAATACACATCCATAGCAGCCCAGGTTCCAGGACCCAGGAACCTCCTCTGCCAGGCCATGCACCCCTTACCTCTGCTTTATTGCCAAACACAGACAAGGATCTCCCACTTAAAAAAATATGTGAGTAACCCATGTTTACCTGGAGCTCCCACAGCCAAGGTGCACTTCCAGTTTGTTAATTCTGAGCATCCCTTCCTGAAGTGCAAAGTCTTATTACTACTACCCATTACCTTGGGTAAATATTGGAACAACGGCATTCAGAACACAATGCATCTGGATGCAAATACATTCAGCCTTGAGCCCTAAGGATCCTACCGAATCGTTACGCTGCAAAACTCCTCTTTGAGTCTATGGTGATGCAAGGAATTAACGTGGCCTTGCCTGCAGATATTGAAGGACACTGGGATGTGGCTGCACTGCCTACATGTGATTGGGCTTAAGCATCTGCTTAATTTTAGGTTGGTGCTTAAAGCCCACAAAGTTTGCACAAAAGTGCTTTTTTATAAGGGGTCTTTTCCTGTCCTGAATGCCAATGCACTTGTAGCTACGTAACATCAATATCAGTGAGAGGAGGGAATCCTCTATGCAGAAAGAAGTCTTGGAAAAGCAGATTTATATCCAGGACCCATTGCTTCATGCTAATATTCCACGTTGAAAAGCAAGGATTTGAATATGGGAAAGCAGTTATTTGAATAGATGTGTGCAAGGGAAGACACACACAAACTCTCACACACAGACTATTGATTCAAACTGTATTTATGATTCTTCAGACCTCTAAGAAATTGATTTTATACTATTCTCTCTTTCTGTCTCTCTCCAGCTGAAAATCAAAGCTCAGTGTAGGATCCCTTAAAGAATTTTTCTGATAGGAAAAAAAATTCTAAAGTTTATCTGGAAAAAAAAAAAAAAAGAAAGCCCAAGAATCCTGTAGATTTAGTGTTCAATATTCTGTCAACTGTCTTCTCAAAGAAACAGAAAACTTAGAAATAGCATTTAAAATAAACAAGCAAACAAGCACAGCTCCACTTCTTTGTTTCCTTTTCAGGGAATGGATTATACTTATTTTCAGTAAGTTCAGATAACAACTTGAGTTTGCAATTCTTCATTCTCTCTCGGAATTTTTTTCCCCTGGATTTCAGTATTCTCATTAAGGATTTGATTGACTGATTGATGGATTGATTTACATATTTTTTAAGGGACTTAGAGAAACCTAAAGTCACAAAGTAGCCCCTGTGCCAGCCACCTGCACTGACATGTATCTGCTAAAGAGGATTCAGTCTGAAATTTAGGCTTTGGACCTAAACAAACCCACCTTCACTAAGCAAAATGCTTAAGAGTTTGCTCATCTTTAAGCCCAGACCTAAAATAAAGACTTTGCTGAGTTTCAAATGTTCTGATGAGCCAATGCACAAAGCTTGTGCTTTGAAGAAGTGATGATGCAAGTCACCACAAGCTCAGTCTCCAGCATCTGACCACAAGAAGTCTGACTTGAGCATAGAAAAGACATACAACATGAGAATGTTTTCTCAGGAATGGACCTCTGATTTCTTTTAGCTCCAACCATCATCTTCCTCATCTTTATTAGCCCCTGTGCTTTCTGGCCAAATCAGTGTCTTACCCACCAAGGGGATCCACTTCATTTCATTCTAAGCACCATGCACCAGCTAATTATAAACCAAACACAAATTAAACCCATCTTCCCATCCTCCTCTCTGAAACCCCTAATTGCCCATTACCCTGTATTGTGCTCTGACACAAAAGTAATTCTACTAAGTGGGGAGTTTTGTTGTTGTTTTTTCTTTCATAAAAACTGTTAATTTGCTATTAAATCTCTTGTTGAAAGACTAATAGCTTAATGAATGCATTAAACATGTGCAAATTAGTTTTTTTAAACTGCATTACTTAGTTGAAGATTGAAAGGGTATGATACATCATCGTTGGCTCAGTAGGATTTAATGAGGCATTAGACCATCTTCTGTCTTGGAGGCCAGACTTATGAATGATCCCCAGAATTGCACAGGCAACACTTGTCCCAGGTCCCTCTCCTGCAAGCGACATATATTTTCCCCCTTGCCTGTTTCTTCCCCCGTCGCCGCTGATGTACATGAAATAAAAATGTAGTTTCCAGATCAGTTTTATAATGAAAAGTAGCCCATTGCTGATGACAAATGTTGTTTACAGTCACTAGAAAAGAGGGTGAAATGGTGAGTGAATATATTAGAGGAGGAGAGGATAGCTTTTATATTCATTATACTGCCATTTTGGGCCTGCAAAGACACATAACCTTTCTCTTTTTCCCTCCATCATACAGTCACTTTCAGATGTCTACATTAAAATAAAAAGCTGCAGGCGGTGTGTTTTGCATTAGCTACTATCAATGAAGAAGACATTTTCCACCAGTCAAACAGAGCTCGTTGCAGGAATACCATCCCTCTAAACACACTTACTGAGGTTTTCCTGGGTGCCTTCCCTCCTACACCCCTCCCCAGGCTGCCCCTGCTCCACACAAAATAAATTCTGTATTAGATTACCAAGAAAAATCATTGCAAGGTTCTGATCGTACCAGTCATAAAGGAGAGTAGTGCCCCATCAGGGCGATTCAGGACAGCAGCAGCCATTGGTGCCTACCTGAGGAGCAGGCAACCTCTTGTGAGAGGATTATTCTGGAAGAGTTTAGACCTACGGGGCCTGAAGTGAAAGCCACAGACATCAAGAGCTGCAGGCAGAAAACAGGTAGCCAAAACTGCACCACAAATTGCATCTGAGCTGTGCAAATTCTGTTGGATGGCCTCAAGCAGACATAGCCTACAGAACCTTGCAGGCTTCCAGCATGGGCTCAAGAAGATGCTGTTCTCAGAGAGGAAGATTTTGAGTGTGGAGATCACAGATACAAACAGATTTGGAGGAAAATCTCTCTTGTGACGCCTGAGAGACTTTTTGCTGCTCAGAGAGGGCAGTAGGATGGGGTTTGTGGAGGAAAGAGTTTTATCTTGGCAATGACAAAATAGGAACTCTTTATTTTTAGAAAATTAGATAAATTAAACTTCAAGAGAGGATTGCATAGTTTTAATACTTCTGGGGTTGTGCCTATCAATTAAAGGAGGAAGAGGCCTGTGGAGAGGTGGCTGCAGGACACCATGAATTGACATGTTCTGGAACAAACCAAGAGTCAGACAGGCTGGCACCAATCCCACCTTCACATCTCAACTCCATGCCATGATCAAAAGGCTGTCAGATACTAATAAAGTCTTAATGCGTCATTTCTTATTCACACTGACTCATGTGAGACATCTTGGGCATCCAAGTTTAGTGGGTCATGTTCCTAGGCTCCTTCTGCAGTGATTAGCTCTTCCAGATTCAGAAGAGCTAAGTTAGGATCCTGCCTGGCACAAATTACCATCTTTTCAAATCCTTCTCCACTGATTTTACAAGGAGCTTTAGGGGTTCTAGCCATTTATCTCTAACATTGAAGTCAGATGTCTGTAATTAGACACTGAATATCTTTATAGGATCTTATTCATCTCTGCACGCCTATGTATGTGCAAAGCAGCAGGGTGGCACTGCTGCCATTAATGGCTTGTGGTGAGACATTGCCTAGGGGCCGAGAAGAGCCAGAGGGCACAGAGTTAGTGCTGGACCTGATTTCATCTGGGCTGGTGCCCTCCACTGGCCTGATGGGAATCTCACGGAAGGAGCACTGAAGGAAACATCAGGGACATCCTAAGAATAGGAAATAAAGGAGTAAGGACTAGGCTCTTCCATGATATCATGTAACAGTCCTTGGCTGGGCAGTGGCAGGTCCTTTATTCCCTTACTGGAACATACTCCAACTCTTTGTGGTGTTAAAATTCTAAGAATTGTAATAATTTTAAGAATCCAGGCCCATTCTGTTCATACCTTATACTTACTTACCTGGTTAGTAAGACATGATATGTCTTATGCTTACACCATATGTCTTAGGGCACAGTATTTGTGACTACCTTTCCTCTGAGTAAGAATGACAAGGTGGTTCTAATTGTGCTGAAATCAGCCACTGTATCATCTCTGGTGCTTTCCTTCCATGTTTATATCAGGTGGAACCCCCTGTGGTCTGCACTGAAGCCAGAGCAGAGTGAAATTGCCAGGCAGTTCCCTTCTGAGGAGCCTGGCTTTTAGGGGAATGTACAAGGACAGGAACTGATGTCTGTTCAGGAAACATTCCTGTTCTGCTGAGTACTAAGGACTTACCTCGTGTAGCCCCAGTCCACTGACACACTCATTAATTTTTTAATTAATCAGAGTACAGCTTCTGAGCTACATTTAGCCAGCTACAAGTTAGGGGCTTATTCTCTCCATCCCCTGAAGGTGCACCCCGAGGGTGACTGGCATCTGCAGGAAGACAGATTATTCCTTCCACCTATCTGGATATCAGCATTAGTATGAGACTAGTCATTCCCTGAGATGTCTAACACTGTGCAGAGACTTCAGAAAGATCCTGAACAACCAGCCTAGACAAGATATCTAACTCTCAGGTGGTTAATGAAATGAGGTGGATCCCATCCCACTGAGATGGGAGAACAGCTCCATTAGCGCGCTCTATTAATACACTGACAGCACAGAATAATACCATCATAACTTCAGCTAATCTTTTTGCACCTCATAAGTTATGAAAATGCTTTACAGGTTATCAACAGAACTCACTTCACCCATAATTAGAAACATTGGCTTTAAAAGCCTGCATGGATGCTGACTGTTCTCTTCAGAAATAAAACTGTTTCTAGGGGGAGAGAAGGAAGACCATGGACTGTTGTTAGTGGAAGCACATAGACCCATACTCAAAGAGGAGTGGGAGCTTGTTGTTTTGAAATATTTTAAGCCCAAATATTCATGCATGGCAAGTTACGAACGACCTTTTATTTTATTTATTTTTTTTCAGGATAGTTAGAAATCAGAGGTATTCATTCAAACCTTAAAAACTGTGAATAATTTGTACCTTATACACAGACAAATATTGGCACTTGCGCTGTGGAGGAAGTCTCTGCTATTCAAACAAACATTTCTGTGTTCGCACTGCCTATAGTCTGTGCTTGTATTGTTAGCTGCACACAGCACAACGCACAAGGTCAGCGGTAGACTGCACTCCCATGGTTAGTGTTTGAAGAGGGAACATTTTATCCTTCACAACAAATCTACATATAGGCTATTGAATGAAATACAATAGCCTCACTACATTACTTCATCCATTAGCTAGATGCCTGTAAGAAAAATAAAACTGTATTTTTTTAGGATCCATTATGGACTGTGAGGTAAACAACTTGCATTCAGGCAGAAAAGTGCTATCTACTCCCCAAAGCAGCCAAATTTTCACATTATGTCATTCAAATGGAGGCAGGGGATCTGTTTTAGGACTATTTAGTACCACTTCTGGGGGCCAAGGTGATTTTGTATGAGTGCTGCATATACACGACCAGGGAGACATACCTTAAAGATTTCTCAGCCCTTCTGTGAGCAAGAGTGCTGTGGGGAATGGTACCCTGTGTGCAGCACCTCCAGCAATAGTTAAAGAAGCGATCACTGCACTGCTGCTGGTGTACTACCAGGTCCTGAGGGTTATGTCGTGGTTCCTCCACCTCCCTTCAACCCAGAAAAAGTAGCAGTAACGCTTCCTGCTCTTTATTCTGATCTGGTGGCTCCCAAGCACGTCTCACAACATTAGCAATTGCATACCATTAGGTAATCAGGTAAGAGCCTTGCTGTTGAATGGAAGAAGGGAAGACAAAGGCACAGGTATTTTCTATACTCTCTCATTTCTGCCCCTCACAGGTCTTTACTGAGGAGGCTTTTATTTTCTCCCCACATACCTGATCTCCCTCCAGGCTCAGGACTCAGATGCTACGCTCAAAAACTTGATGTGCAGGTGACACTTCAAGGATGTAATCAGCAAACGTTGTGGGGGGTGGAGGAGCAAGAGATGCTGACACAAAAATGATGCTCTATTTTAAGCAGACCAAGTGCACACCTACTCCAGGCCTTTGAATTAGGAGGGCTGCCTGCTCCGTGTGCCATGAATCATCCCCATCTGTCTGGGGAAGAGGAATTTCTTCCCCAGCCTTTGCAATGGTGTGCTGAAAAGGGTGCACTGAATAGGGTTAGGACAGCCAGATCTGTTTGATAGCTCAGGGCTGGAGCAGCGAGAGGACTCCGCATTACTGGGAGCTGCAGCACAGAGCATGGGATGTATCGGGCAAGTGGAGAGCAAAATGTGCATCTCTTGAAGATGTCAATGAAGTGGTAGTACCTGGCTAGGAGCTCTCGCTAGGGAAGCAGGGGTGTGAGGGAAGAGGGGTAGAGGAGGGAAAGTGGAAACCTTTGAGGAGAGGAAGGACTGAGGCACTGCTGGCACAGGCCTTTCCTTGCAGCTAAACTGGCATCCTCCTGTCCTTTCCCACCAGTAATTTGGGCCTTGTCCAGCAAGGAAGGGTATCTCTGAGAAAACACCACTGCACAGGCCAAGGGCATCTGTAGGTGAGCAGAGATCGCACCATGCCAGGAGCCCAGAGGACACATGAAAACAGGAGCTGCCACTGGAGGAGAAGCTCCCTGTGGCCTGTTGATGAATGCTGTCCTTACCTTAGTCTTCAGAGCGAACAATCCTACAGAGCCACCGTGTTTTTCTCTCCTTTATTCAGGATTCAGGAAGCACAGCAATGAGAAGGTGGTTGAGTTTGTAGACGTTGTGCTCAGGTGACTCTTCACTGCGGATGTAAGTCAGGTCTGTGCCCAGACTGGGGTGTTACAACTCTGGCTCATGGAGCAGGGCAAATGGCCCTTCGTGGCACTCCTGCGTTGTGTCACCCATCTTGTACCGGTCCCTCCTGGTTTTGAGGAACCAATTCTAATTCCTAGGAAAAAAAAAAAAAAAGAGAGATGTTCTTGAAGGACTCATAGAATCATAGGAAGGAAGGATGGAAGAGGTGGCAACCTGGGTTATCGTTGGCATTGTAATTACACACATGCTCTGGGCAAGGAACATTAAAAAAAATGGAAGGAAAACAGAATTATCACAACAGAGCTTGCTTTGAGGCCCCCAGAATGCGTGATTGCTTTTCTTACGTACAGGAGACTGAAAGCGAACCGCATGTCACCAACTCTGAAGCAGAAAACGTTTGAATGACATGCCCCATACTGAGACACAAATTCCTGTGAATCGGGTATATTACATATTGCTGAGACAGCTCAGCCCTTCTGCGTGTTTTTGAGCCTGAACCAATTAAAACACAAAGCAGGTGAAAGCAGGAGGCAAACCCATTGTTTGTTTATCAGACGTAAAGGACACGTACAGACTTCAGATCGCAGCGCAGCGCTGCAAGGGCTCCCGCCGCCCAGGCCCCGCTGTAATAGCAGCCTGTCCTAATAACAGCCTGTTAGGAAACAATGCAGCAGAGAGGACGGGCAAAGACGCATCCAGGTCACAAGGCAGGAGGCAGGGATCCCACAGGCTAATCTTGGCTTTGAAGCTAATGAATGCAGTAAATAGAGAGTCACTAGAGCGTGAAAAGCACGCCTTCTAGCTGCTGCTGAATTAACTTTCCTCCTACTGCCCGTGAGTCAAGCAAAGCCTGCCTGATGGCACCTGAGTTGGCTGACCATCTGCAGAACCTCTCGCTGACCACACAACCACGTCCATCCCTTGGAGCTGGGGCCCAGATGAACCTCACTACCAACAAAACTCCTTTCATCCCCCAAACTCGTAGGTACATCAGCACAGAGCAGCTGTATCGCCGCAGCCACCAGCTCCTGTACCCAGTTTCTGGTTCGTTAAGTGTTGCTTTTCACCCAGCTTCCCTCCAAAACCCTTCCATGGCTCTGCTAAGCCGCTCACTGGAAACGTCCCCTAAACCAACATTGCCTGGTGCCTCTGATTTAAGCCGTTGTTCAAAACTCCTCTCTAAATGAAACCCAAGTTTTCTGAACCGCCTTAGAGACCTGTTCTGGTCTACAGCTCATTTCACTGCTCTCAGCCTCTCTCTGGTTTCCGTGAATCAAAGCAACTTTCGTGCCTTCATATTCCCCAGAGGCAACTCGTCTCCTCAAAGCTTTTTCCACTGCCCCAGCATCATCTCTCTTTCTGTCCCTCCAGATCTATTTCTTCTGCTGCAAATTCAATTAAAGCCTCTCCGGGAGCCTCACGATCAAGTCAATACAGTGACCAATGGCAGGACGGGTTAAACCGAGGTTTCAAGTGAGCAGGTATGCGAGGAGCTGAAAGGAAGGCAGACTTTGTTATTAAGGAACTGGAGAGGAGGATTCATCACTCCTCACTTGGGTATGCACAGACTGGGGCTACTTTAAGCAGGTATCGGTGCTCCCACTGCAGGCGTTACAGATCCCAACCTCTCTCATCCTCAGATCCGCTGACTGTATGGACAGATCTTCACCCGATCAGGGAAATCGGGGGGCAACATCTCGTAGCCCATCCGGTCGGGTGTGTGATCCTGGCCATACAAAATAATCTCATCTGTATGGTCTGCACAGTCTTCTCTCTCAATTACCCTGCAGCTGTATCTGTTCCAAAAATAACAGCTAGCTCCTTTGCATTTTGTGATTGTGCCATCATAATTAAAATAAATACCAGTCTCCAAACAGCTTTGATAGGAGCCCATCAATTTTATGGAGGGGGGGAGAATGGAAAAAATGCTTTTTTCCGAATTATTTTTACTCCAGCATACCTGGTTTCAGAACTGTCTTTGATTCAGTTGGGTTGCTGCGGAAACAGCCATGACATCAGACTCGGGAGTCGTGACATCGTTGAGTGAATAATCAGGCGCTGGAGAAAGCAGCAGGAAAAATGAAGTAAACAAATGTGTTTATCCACAAATGCTCCTACCATGAGGAACTGGAATCTCCAGTGGTAATTTACCACACGTTGCTAATGTGTTTGTTATAATATATTTCTTAATTCTTTTTCCTTTTATTTTGGCTGAATATGAAAGTTCATCAGGGCTGGAACAAACAGGGGAAGCATATTGAAATGAGCATTACGGATCTGTCGTGCTCTAGTTTATGGTCTTTTCTCAGTGATACACAGTAAGTAAAACAAGCACTGATTGAGTCAGCTGCCTCCTGGGTGTTCATTTGCTGTAGTGTGAGGAATATTAATGCTAAGTACATCCGCGTGCATCAGGAAAGGCAGGAGGAGGCAAGCAGATTACCCCGGCTTAGGGGTATTATACACGCGTCTGCAAGTTCCAAAGACACAGAGAGGAAACATTTCTGTGGGTTTTTGTCTCTTATCTTCTTACAGTCTTATAGATTTTGGAGATGCATTGCCCTGGAGTTTTAATACTCTGAGTTTTCAGGGGGGGATTGTGACTTTTTTTTAAATCCTCCTTTTTACGGGGAAAAAAAAAGGAAAAAAGCAAGCACTGAATTTCATCAGGATAAAGAAAAAGTAGATTCCAAGAGAAGAAAGAACAGATGAAAAAGAAAAGTTTGATTAAAATCCCCTCTTGTTCCATGTGTTTGATGTAAATATCTTCACACCTTTCTCTTCCTTTGCAACCTCAGCAGAGGGTTCAGCCCGTCACCAGGGGATTGAGTTCCAAGCTTAGGGCTTTGTAGTTGCTGCTGCTCTTGCTGCTGTTGTCTAAAGGGATTATAAGCCTTTGTAAAGCTTGTGTTAATACCCTGGAGGGGAAAAAAAATGAGTTTCCAAATAGCCATTTTTGTGTATCTCCTGTCCAAGGTACCCTAGCAATGCAAAAATTAGAAAGTGTTTTGGCTTCAAGAGTGGGTCATTTACAGTTCATAACCACGTCTGCAGCCTTCCTGACCCAGTGCCTCCAGCGCCGAGGAGGCCCTTGCTGTGCTGCTGACACCAGGACCTGTGAGGAACAGCAGTGCATTTCTCTGCACATCAGTTCAGTCTTAGACTGGGTTTTTAAAAAGCTCCTGAGGACTGAATTAGGTGCTCAGCTCCCATCACACCCTTCAGTAACGCCTGGGCACCTTGCATTCTACACGTTCTTTGGAAAATCCCAGCTCAGGATCCAACTCCACAGCTTCAGACTGACTCTCTGCATCTTTTCAACTCCTTTTTTTCTTTTCTGCAGAAGGATTGGTTTCGAGCCACGTCACACCACTTCCCTCCAGATGCAGTTGCGAAGGTGCAGAGCTGCTTGGTATTCAGGGAGCATCGGTGGCTCCGGGTCACTCAATATTCCAGGGCGAGGAGTGAATTGCTCGGTATTCCAGGGACGTGCCATCGCTCGGTGTCTGCCGGTACCCCAGCCCGCACTGCTGAGGATCTCTCGGTATTCTTGTGGTGTGCTTCAGGTGCTTAAAGGCTGTCATGGAGCGCTTGGGTGCCTGCCAGGACGAGAGCCTTCAGCATTCACATGTACCTCCCCTGCGAGGGGTGAGGCACGCGGCCAGCCACTCGGTTCGCCGCTCTGCCGGCTTTTGAGAATAGAAGCGAACACGATGGTCAAAGAGAAAATGACAATGGAGAGGAGAGCAAAAGAGAAGCGGTGAAAGAAGGGAGAGATATGAAAGGACGATTCTTTAGAAAATGAGACCTTTGAGCCCCTCACACAGGTGCTTTCCAATAGCTCCGGTTTAGGTTCAGATTAAAAGGGTGAAGGCAATGCATCCCGTCTTTGTGAGACTGACACCAGCACCCGAGGCAGAGCTGATCAGATCCATTCATTCTCACGCTTTTTGCTACCGGTCAGTATTATGCGATAAAAGGCACATCCCCACAACACAAAGGAGCACAACAGGAGGCAGAGGGACCACAAGGAGCGAATCAGGAACATGGGACCTGACCGGGTTCCTCGCAGGGCTGTCCCAGGAGGCCGTCACCCCATCCCTTGCGGATGAAACCCATCACAATCAGTCAACGGGAGAGATTCTTCAGAGCACCTCTACCACTGGGATGGGTCACCGCAGGGCATGGCGCTCACTGTGAGACACAGGGAAGAGCCTTTGGGGATCAGACAAAGCTTTGTACAAATCTGTTTCTAAAATTTTCTTAAATAACGTCTTTCAGAAATTTTGCCATGTCATTTGAGAAAAGCACAACTCCCTCACTGTTCTTTTGTCTGCAATTATGACAATTCCCTAATGGTACTGAAACATAATAAAAACGATTAGCATAAAAATTCTTGATTGACTGATTTTTTTTTTTTTCTTACAAATTGTCCACTACCAATTTTGGCTTCTTACAACAACAGTCAAATTTGGAATGGAAAAAAAATGAAACTGAGGATAAGAGGAATTGTTTCAAGCACAGTCCTTTCCATAAGACCATCTGCTCTTGTGCTACCAGGTATGAATCTGTAGAGCTGGATACCAGTTACTACACACGACGAGCCAGCACTGTGTACAGGTGGTTTGGAGGGTGCCTAGCATTGGTCTAACCAAATAGGCTGTCCATGGAAGTAGAAGAAAAGGTTCTGTTTTGCAGAACCAAAAATGCAAAAGGAATCTAACATGTGCTTTAAGGGATGTTATATTGAAGTGAGTAGAGGCAGCCAGTGGCTAGCGTAGGCACCAGTGCAAGCTGACCCCAACTTCCCAAGGTATTGATCCTTCTGGAGTGGGTAATGGTGGCTGAGGGCAAAAACATATTTCTTCATTGTTGTATTGAGTTTTGCGTTTTTATACAATCAACATAAACCTTGAAAATTCTTCAAACCTGTCTTCTGGAAATGTGTGTATTTATGGAAAGGCTTCTGAGTCTTCTCTTTTTTCTGGGTATGCCCACTGATTTGGAAGGCTTAGCATATATCTTTTTTTTTTTTTTTTTTCCTCCATCAACCCTTGGCCTTAAAGCATTAAATCAGAGTTCTCTGGATCTGCTACACCATGAAAATATTTAGTGGATATAATGTTTATTTGTGATTCTTGATTCACTCAAGCCATTCTCTAAGGGAATCTCTCCCAACATGCCCCCCAGTACTTAGCTGTGAAAATTACATTCCCTTCCCCACGACTTTGTCAGTGCAGGGAACATCACAGCCTGCTTCAAAATGCTGCACTGCACTTCTCAATGGTATTTTATGACACATTTTTCAAATCAAATTTAAAAGCATAACTGAGTGGAATTAAATTAATGCCGTCTGGTAATGTCAGCAGCACCGGAGCTGTGCATGGCTGGCTTAGCTTCTAAACCTCTGGCAGCTTCCTGGGACTTACTTCTGACTTCAGGGAAATAGGGAACGCGGCGATGTGAATTTTTTAAAAACTGTATCTAGAGAAGGGAGCGTGTGGGAGTAAATATATGGGAGCTGAGGTCTTGGTAGGGCTTTGCTAGGGAAGCTCTGTAAGGGTGGTTCCTGTGTACAGCCGGGGGAAGGAGGGTAGATGAGTTCAGAGTAGTTACCTATGGGAGTTTAGGATGATGGATGTACATCCGGAGGTCTGAGAACATCCCTAACATTACCCATGCAGACCTTATTGCATCTGTTTTTTCCTTTCTCACTAGTGCTACGATGTAGTTTGATTAGTTATTCTGTCCCAGAAACGAGCATGTCACAGTACGGATTCTGATAATGAAGATGATCGAGATTTCGAATAGCAAAATGTTGCATCTTCAGCCCACTGAGCAGAATGCACAGTTTGTGCTCGGGTATATTTTTGTCTGTGCATAGTCAGGGGAGACTGCTCGTAGCTTTTGGGCTGGAAAACTGTTAATACAACAGGAGCTCTACAGGAAGAGAGCTGGGGGAGTAACAGACATACGCAGGTGCGTGTATAATAGGTTCTTATATTTTGTGTCTGTAGATGTCTTAATGCTTATTCTGCTAAAATAGAGTCCACATACATCTATCTGAAATGGTGTACATATAGACACAATCTCATTTGTGTACAGCCAACATTTTCCTTTTTCTCTATCTCTGTTTTAAATGCAATAATTCCGGCATGTTTTTTCTCATTGTGAAAAAATCCCATAATAATTTTAGCTAAAATTAATCCAAGAATGTATAGCACAAGATGTAGTTCATCAGTGCCTAACGATACTTTTGTATATTTCAGTGACTTTACATTCATTTATCCAATTCCAAGAGGAGCACCTGAAGGCATTGGCTGCCTGGACCTCTCTGCCTTCCCACACAGCTAATACTCAGATCGTTCCCTCCATAGAAGTGGAACAAAATCTCTGCTACATGAGAATTGCACAGACATGTGCTGGGTCCAAACAAGCTCTGTAGCCCACCTGAGGTGAACAAATCTCATCCTGTCCACACTGAACATGGCAATTGCTGATAAAGATGGGTTCTCATTGTGGACGGAGGGGAAACCACACTTATAAAGACCCTGGAGGTCTTTAAAAGATGTTTAGATGTAGGGTTTAGGGATATGCTTTAGTGGAAGATTTGTTAGCATTAGGTTAGAGGTTGGACTCGGTGATCTCGTAGATCTCTTCCAACCTAAACTATTCTGTGATTCTGTGATTATTCTGGGTTACATTAATGAAGGTACCAATTGCCACCCAGCCCAGAGGGCAAGCCCAGAGCTTGCCTATAGTAACACGCCATGAAACACACGTAAAATCAGTGGCCATACCTTTTTGGGGAGTTATTCTGTTTGCTTGTTTTTCACCTTTATGGTAAACACCTTTTCTGTAAGGCTACAAAATATATATTTCCCCCTTTATGGAAAACATGGCATGAACACAAAAGCCCTCTCCCATAAAGCACAATGTGTTTATAGAGGTAACCTCATTGCCGGAATGCCACGGTGATTGTACTCATCTCTGCACTAGGGGTGTTGGTGTCTTCTGGATGCTTTTGTGACAAGAACACTTTGAGGTCAGGTAATGCGTTTGTACCGATGTGCAGACCACTAGAGGTATTTATGCTTTTCTATAAATAATAAGCTGTCTTGGAATTACTTGGAGATGTAGGAACGAAGAATTGGGAGTGTCGTAAGGAGAGGAAATAAATAAAAAATAAACTAAAAAAAAAGAAACAATGAGTTGTTTCATCTTAAGCACACCTAAGGATAATAGATAATGATGAAGCCAGAGGAATTTTCTATGTGAATGAGAGACCTGAGATTCAAAAGGGGAAAAACGATTGCAAAGTTGCATTGCTGATCTTCCAGCCTATGAAGAACTATTTCAGAAAGAGTATTTTTTTTCTGGGTGCCTTGTCAGAATCTAGCTTGAGGATGGAAATTTCCTGGGACTTCCAGAGGAGCCTGTGGGAGCTGGGATTACCCTGGAATTTCACAATTGCATTTCAGTTCTGATACTTTTAAAAGCTGAAGTCAAATGGCTCCAAAAATGTGTTTTCCCCCTCTTTATTTCTCAAAGCTTGGACACAATCAGTGCGACACAAGGTCAAAATAAAGTTTTATAAGCTGTTCTTAGTGCACAGGGATTTACATCAGCTTGGCTAAACTGCGGAAACGTTGTATGCTAGGCAGGGTAGGACTCATTTCCTTAATTTAAGCATCTAGGTGTTCAACATCTAATTCCGAGCCAGTCACGCCAGGCTTCCTTTGCAGGCAGCAGGGAGAAGCAGGCTCCCACTGAAGACGTCTCATTTCATTCTCAAGAACAGCCTCTAATCTGGGTCAGACGAATTGCCTCTGGAGGTACGCGCAGCCCCAGAGTGGAGAGAGATTGGGGTGATTATCTCGGACCTCTCGCTGTTAGACATCTAAAGAGGAGGGAGATGAATCCCGGTCTCAGCAGCTGTTACATTGCTGTGGGTTAGGGTGCTTAAAAATGTCTCTTATTTGCTAGCTTGAAAGACTCCATCGCTCTCACTGAGAGACAATTTCATGCTCTTAAACAAAGTACTAAGGCATGAAAGTACAATCCAAGTCTGTTCCTTCTGTAGGGCTGCGTAGGGGTGGTTAAAGGAAAGGGCCATATGATGTGCTTTGCATTGAACTGAGGAGCTGACATTGGTATCTGGGAAACGTTCCAGTAGACTGAGGAAGAGGGCTGTGCTCTGTGTCAGCATTAAAAGACAAAATTTTCATGGAGATACATCCATTTACACCTGGTCTGCATTTGGCATGGGGAGAAGAGAAATCGCCCCTTGATCAGGGCATATTTGACATATTGAGTTATCTCTCTGGTGAGTAATGGAGTGAAGATGAGTACACGTTTGATATGTTAGAGTGGCTTCCTATAAATATTAAAGCATGAGGAAACTTCACAGGCTAATGGGACGGAAGCACCTTGATTCATCCACACAGCCCATACCGAGCTGGAGGTGGCTGCCAGCAGCGGGCTTCCCGGAGGGGTCATTAACAGCTCTCACCGGGCTTTTCTGCTCTTCCAGGATCTTCATGGCTGGAAGGAAAACTATGCATTGCTCAGCCTCAAATTTCAAGGAAGCTGTGCTCACAGAGCTCTTTTTACCTCGTCTAGGGAGAACATGAAATCTTCATCACTAGAGGTTTTTAAAAACAGATTAGACAAACTTGTGTCTTGAAAAGCATTGATCTTCTTGACCCCGCTGGAAAGCAAAAGGGTTGACCGGAGGTCAGTCAATAATTCCTCCACTTCTGTTTACCATACACATTCTCAAACAGTAGGATCTCTAAAGAACGATTTCCCAGTCTGTGGTTTGCAAACCATCTGAATACATTGCTTTTTGCAGTCGTTTCATGCAATTGAACTAAGGAATTAAAGGTTACTTCCACATGCTATAAACAAGCAAAATGGAGAGAAAAACAATTAATGAATGCTCAGAAGTTTAGCCTCGTTTTTATGTGACAATAGTGATGGAATTTTCCTATTTTTGTTTTGCTTTCCAAAGAAAAATTGCCCATTCTCCATGGAAAAATAGAAAAACATTGTTCTAGAGGGTAGCCAGCTGGATTTACCCCAGCAGCCCGAGAGGCGGCCAGCCCCACAGCAAGCTCAGCGAGCTCCCTGATGTTGGTCACCAACATGGGCTGAGCACCACGGCATCCCCCGGCCTCTTCTTTCCGTGCTTTTCTTCGGAAAGCCTTCCTGCTGCACACCGCAGGACAGTGTGTCCAAGAACCCCACCAGAGCAGGGTGGATCTCAGCAGGTTTGCTGGTGTCGCCTTCACTCATCACGCTCTTCCTGGCCCATTCTCTCGCCGCCTTCTCTCTAGATTGTTTGCACTCCAAAGATTCCTGCTGCACCCCTTAAGAACGGAGCCGTAATTGCTGATCCAGCTGTTCGACGTTCCCCTCAGTACAATCTGGAAGCCGGTAAACAACCAGATAATGTTTATCGTTGCGGTGCAGAGAAGCTGAATGGTGCTGCCTGCCTGATTCCGCCCTGGAAGGGACCGGAGGGAGCCCCGCGCACCTGTGTGCTCCGCTCTCTGCTGGCTCAGCGTTTCCTTCCAAGTGCATTTCAAAGTCAGAGGCTGGGGTTTTCAAAGGCACTTGCTGAAGGGAGCGACGTTCTGGCAGCCACAGGGTTGTTAGCTGAAAGGCTGTTGATGTAAAGCTGGGAAAATGCTTCCTGTTGCTAGGAACAATACATGTCTCTTGATTTCCCTGGATGGTTTTGCACTGCTACCTGTCCTGAGGCACGGAGTTAGCTAAAATTTGCAAAGAGGTCACTAAAGAGCTGCAGAAGAAAAATAATGTAAGAAGTATAACTTCACCCCAGTGGAGCTAACTTCTAAATAGTTGGATCAGCAGTGACTCCAATTGCATCTCTTACTTTGTGTGTGTGGCTGGATTTTATTATTGTTATTATTGTGTTGCTGTGAAGAGTAGCTTGAAGAAAAGAGTGGGAGAAGTCAGACAGACAGCTGCATGCGTCAGAGAAAATGTGTCAGGTTAGGACACATCACCTGAGAGGGATGCTCATGAAAGCCGTGAAAGGCTTCCTCCTACTCCACTGGGTAATTCAGCACACCTTTCAATCTGAATTTAACAAAAAGAAACATGTTTGTGGGTTCCTATGACTTTCGTCCTCAAGCTGTGCACTTTGTCCAGCCTGGGTGAGAGCATAAAGGGTAAGTGCCAGGGGATCTGGGATCCCCTGGATCCTGGATCTGAGGATCCTGGAAAGGACTCCTGCAAGGCTCCACATCTGTCTGCCCTGGGCTCGGAGCTGGTGTGCTGCAGAATTACACCACAAAAGAGGTAAAAGTTGTGAAGGCGAAGGGGCTGAAACCAAGCTAAGAGGTAAACCCTGCAGAGACGGGCAGGCTCGCTGACCCAGCAATACCAGGACACCAGCATCAGACAGGGGTGGGACAGCATTTCCACCTGCAGCTTCCTAGGAGTCGAGTCACAGTGGGTGAAACATACCAAGGATGCAGACAGGAGAGCTGCATCCATATGAAGATCTTTTTTCTGCCACTGGCTTTGCAGTACCACCCTTCTCTTCGCTGCATCAGCCAGGAGAGGATAAGAAGGACCTAGCCTTACCGGTCCCTCCTCCAGTTCCAGCCAGCATGATGCCAAGGGCACTCCTCTTCCACCAGGGAGCACAGAGTGACGCAGGCAGGCAACCTCCTCAACTGCACAGCGGCTTGCAGAGATCCATGCCACCTCTCAAAAGCGCCTGCACCTCACCCCAAGTACATGCCCCAGAGCTAAATTGCACTCCTGGACCATCATCACGTCTCAGATGCTTCCACCAGTGGTGGCACCCATGCAGAAAGCCACGAGAGCTGTGACCCTGCTCAGGCACGGAGCCTTCTTCGAGGCACAAGTGCTTCCCCCCCCAGCAAGTTTCCATCTTTCAGTCTTGTTCTTGCCTCAGTAAAATTATAGGTGCTCTTTATTAGCATCATGTGTATTGTCAGACCCCAGCTTGTGTCAGCAGCTACTATCTGAAAACGGCACTTGAAGGTTTAGCGAGAACCAGCTGGAATTCTGCCTCTGTTTAGACCAGCTAGGAAGCCTGAGAAACCCCATTTCTTTCCACAATCTCATTCCAGATTTTCCCGAGTAATAAAGAAACAAGCTTATTTTCTTCATAAATGAAGTGATTTCAGGTTTCAGTGCGAGACCTGAATGAAGTGGACAGATTCTTGGCTGCTCGAAGTCGCCGTGTCATTTCACACCCAGCTCAGGTGCCAGTGTTTTGTTAAATCAAACCTCTGCATTTGATAAGATAAAATAGTTCTTTATGAAATTAAAATTAGGTTTTAACATCTGTAGCAAACAGAGGGTACGCTCACATGTCACATCTGCACCTGTGCAAATGCCAATTAACCCAGCATAATTAGTCACAATTTTTGCTAATTACCACTAAGATCAGAATCAGGATTTACTTCCTCATTTTTTATTCTTCTTTCTCTTCCAGATCCTGATCTTTCTACAGCGAACTGGGGGGGTTATGCAGATGGCCACGTGGGGCCAGTTTTTAAAAGCAAAGCCTCAGAACCAAATTCCCAAGAGCTCAGCACCCGAGATGCAAACACGGTTCTCAGAACAGCGTGGTTCTTATTTAACCACCTAAAAGAAGGGGTAAATCTTTGGTCATTCCCTGCCTCTAGCAGTTTTTCGACGGTGCATACCATCAGAAGAAATCAATACACAGTAAATGGAGCATTTTTGAGAAAAGTTGGCTCCTGCTGTGAGCCCTGAACCTTTCTGAAAGCGGTGACAGAATGGCGTTCCCTCCTCACCCCCTGGGCTCTCCCCATTCCCTGCCTCAGACTCCATCACCACAACACCTATGACAAGCAGTGGTGCTGCCCACCCAGCCCCGCCATTAGTTATCGCTATTCATCAATCACAGCTCAGCAATCAGCGATATTATTTGTTATTGTTACTCCTGATTTTCTGGATTAATAATAAATATAATAGGGGTTGCTGTTGTGAACAGCTGAGGGAAGGACATGGTATTTCAGAAGGTCTTTCACATCTGGAAAACTGGGCTCCCACAAACTATTTATAAGGAAGAACTGCGCTGTGGATATGAAGAGCAGGAAGAATATCGTAGTAACTATGGTTGAAGTGAGGGAAGGCTCGTGAGAACTATTACTTCTTATTATCCCAAATGATATAATTGAAGAGGAAAAAGAAGTCAGAAAAGCCTTCAGGCGGTGAATTCCTCTTCAAAGTTGAGACAGGAGCAGCAACATTTGCTTTTGAATGCTATTATTTTATCATTGGATTGAATGGAATGGGTTAGCATCAACATCCTTGTATGTGCTCACAACTCACCCAAGCACTATATATATATATATATAGCTATCTATTTCAGTATTATCTGGAGTTGCATTGATTTTGATGGAGCTCCTGGCAGAGAGATTTATCTCCAGGATGGATTTCTGATCACTTCTAAAGATAGAGTTTGTGATCCCAATTGAAATGGCAGCGGCTCCTGAGCTTAAGGAAATGTAAGATCCCTGACCTAGATGTCCAACATCAGAAAATTGGTTAAAGCATTTTTAAAAGCACCTGGTAAAGTTCATGGGTGTCCTTGCTAGCTGATTCAAGAGCTAACATTTCTTCGTCTGGAGCACAGATCTTCCTTCGGTTGGAAATTAAACCTAGTACTTGCCCTCTCATGTCCTCAGAGAGCAACTGATCCTCTGCTAAGATGTCCTTCAGCATATTAGGAGGCTGCACTGTGTCCTCTTTCAGTCTTTTCCTATTAAGGCTCAACTCCTTCAACTTTTCTCACAGGTCTTGTTTTCTGAAACTTTTGTCCTCCTTGCTGGTATCTCTTTGCAGCTCCCCAATTTGTCCACATTATCACACATAATACCCAAAGACCTCATACTCCAGCTGAGGTCTCCTTAGTGCCCAGCTAAGCAGAACATACGATCTACCCGGTGTTACTTTCCAGAGCGAGATTTGTTTCTTCTCAGTGTTAATTCATATTCATCTTGTGCGGTATTATAACCCCTTGATCCTTTTCCACTGCACTCCCATTAAGGCAGTTATTCTCCCTTTCGTGGACATAGCCATGATTTCTCCTTCCTAAGGAGTCATTTGCACCATTGTCCTATTGAATTTCATCTTGTTGATTTCCTACTGCTCCGCCAAAGTATCAGAACCATTTTAAATTCTAATCCTGTCTCCCAAACTGCTCGCAGTCCGTTCCAGCATACTGTCATTTGTAAGTTTTATAGATGAGCACCTTAGTACATCATCCACATGGATAATGAAAATATTGAAGAGGTGTGGGACTCCAATTCGAGTGTCCTTCCCGTTTAAAGGAGAACTATTCATGTGTGACTTCTCTGCCAGTTGTGGACCCGTCTTGTGAGGACTTCCTCTAGATCACGTTTTTCTCATTTGCTTACAAAAACGCAAAGTGGGATCATATTAAAAGCTAGATAGATCATAACTGCTGCATCCTCCTAAACCACTGTGGCAGCTGGCTCTGTTAAGAAAATTAGATTGATTTGACAAGATTTGTTCTTTGCAATCCCATGTTGACTGCACCTTTCATCACTTTATTATCCTCCAGATGCTCATAAATTGATTGTTTAATGATTTATTCTATTACTTTTCTGGGTTAAGATGACTAGTCTGTAATTCCCTGGGTCCACCTTTCCCCCTCTTCAAGTGTGGGAGCTATGTTTGTCCTTCTTTGGTCCTCTGGGCCCTCTCCAGTGCCAGCAGGTAGCTGAAGACAACTGCTAATCATGCAGGGACTGCAGTGGCAGGTTCCTTGAGAACTTTCTGTCAGGTGACACTGACTCACATGCAGTAGTTATCTGCGTGCTCTTTAAACCATTTGTCTCCTGTTGTGGAAGATTGTTGTGCTTTACAGTATCACTTTTTTTTCCTTGTTGCTCCTTCCTTACATGCCTGCATTGCTCCCTTTACATCCCTTTGAAAGGCTTTCACCTGAAGGTTGAACTTTGAGACTCTCCTTCCCTGTTTGCACTGTTTCATTCTACCCATCCCAATCATACACCGTGACATCACATTTGATTAATACTTCATTTTAACTTGTCAATTCTTTAAAGATATTTCTATGTAGCTATATTGCTCTCTTGTTTTTCTTTCTGGGTAGAGCAACTTTACTGCCGTGTCTTTAACTTGTTGTTTTAGCAACTGCCTGGTATCTGTTCCCCACAGAGACCCTTGTGCAGTTCATCCACCAGCTTCCTGCACTTGCTCTGCTCTCTCCGCTTTGCTGCTTCTCCCTTTGAATTCCAAATCCATTAAGTTTGCGGTCACCATTTTCAAAGAGGTTTATTTCCACCATCTAATTCTGACCAAGTACTTCAGGTTAGAACTCTATTAAATAGTCATTTGTAAACCACAAAAACAACCCCAAGGGAAGATGCCAGTGCTGTAACTCTCTCTACCCAAAGAAGTCCTACCAACCATTTTGCCCTGTCAGAGCCTGATGCCTGATGATCTGACTTTAGCCAGGTATGCCATAAAAACTGGGACCTGGGGGATTAGGTCCTTCAAGTCTGGCATGTGAAAAACAAGAGCATAGAAGAGGTGAATTAATCTGTTATGGTATACTCCATCTATGTCTGGCAGTATGGACTACCAGTTGCTATTCCCTATTCAGGGCCATTACTTTATGGTGATTTAAGAATCACATAAATCACATTAAGAACAAAAAACGAACCTTCACAAAAACAACCCACACTCACATAGGTAGCCATTTTAGGGTCTCTTAAAGCCCTTCCCCACTATTCCTCAATTAACACACTCAGTACAATATTTTTTTTTAAAACGAAAAAAAAAAAAAAAAAAGGCAAAAGACAACCAGTTTAATAAAAAGAGGCTGCAGGAGCCCAGGGACCAGGGACCTGAGCAGCAGGTTTGGAAGCACCAAGTCAGCTATATGCGGCTACAGGGGAGCTTTCCCTGTTCTGCCAGCACATGTCCACAAAATCACAGATCACAGGATGGCAGAGGTTGGAAGGGACCTCTGGAGATCATCTGGTCCAACCTTCTGACAAGCAGGATCACCTAGAGCACGTTGTGCAGGACGGCATCCAGGCGGGATTTGGATATCTCCAGAGGAGACTCCACAAGCTCTCTGGGCAGCCTGTCCCAGTGCTCTGTCACCCTCTCAGTAAAGAGATGCCCTCCTCTGAACCCGCTCCAGTAGTTCTAAGTCCCTTAAATACCCTCAGTGCTAACCCACTGTTTCTCCTAGAAGTTAAATTACACGCAAATAAAACATTTTTGAAGCTCCTTTACCATGTTTGACACTAACTGGCACCATTTGCTTCCAAAGAACTCAGTGTGCCAAGCGAGGCCGGTTTCTCATTGCTGCCTGAGCATCAATGAGAAAAGATGACCAGACGACCAGGCCGTGAGGCAGGCAGGGCGTCCCCAGCACGGCACACATCTCCCCTTCAGGGGTGCCCAGGTGCTGTGAGGGGCCTGGCTGGTGTCAGCTCATCGCCACGCACCTGAGGGCATCTCACATCTGTGGTACGAAGCCTGAAGTGTGACTTACGGCAGCAAAAGGGAAAGGGAAACACGGGAGTGCAGAAGTTTATCTGCCTCCAGAGCAGTGTCTGGATGACAGCTGAGGCAGCCGGAGTTGAACGGCACGGGAGACGTGCAGCAGATGGTGAGCTGACAGCAGCGCTGCCCGCCACTGGCTGTCCTCGCGTCACTGTCAGCAGCTGGAAGGAAGCGGGTGGGCATGGGGTTTCCTCCACACGGATGGGATGTAAGAAACTTTTGTGGTAGATTGTAATTGTTCACTCTCGTCTCCTTCTGCTGATCTAATGTCTCCTTTAGGTCACGTGCTCATCTTTTATTTCTATTATTTTTCTTATTTTTCCCTCTCACCTATGTAGGATATAGGTACACCATCATGTATGTGCAAAAACCCCACGGCTTGGTGTAAGGTCTCTGAAAATAATGCTGGAAATTAGCAGAAGTACATTTTCCTTCAGGACAGATATTTAGGCCTTAGATATTTTGGTTTCCTCACGGTATCATTGAACTCCTATTTAGATGACTAACTCCCATTTTAATCAGTAAAAGCAAGACTCTTAAATAGCTTTGAAGAGCTGGTCCCCAGTGTCTTCCAGCTCCAGGATCCAATCATTGGTTCATCAATCTCTGGGTCCAATCACCAGTGATTGATTTAATGATGTCAATATTCCTTCCCATTCCTCCATAATTTCCTGTCCCTGCCCTTTATGACTTACTATAGGAAGCAACCCATTATGATAATTCAGTATTCCTACAGCAGATAACCACACTGAAATGAAAAATAAAATCCTACACAGACCCAAGAAGCATCCACAGCTGCAGAATTAGCGTCCAGGCCACTATTTATTGAATTGTTTATCTATAATGCAATGTCACACTTTAAAAAATTAAATTAGGCTAATTATCCTATTTAAGGAGATAACTCTCCTGGTGCTACCACTCCCATAATTTTCTGCATTTCCATCTCCTTTAAGACTTCTAGGCTTTTTTCCACCTCATATATATCTGGAAAAAATATCCTTCAAGGTATAATTAACTTTTTCATTCAGAATCCTAATTTCCTCTCTCAGACATTTTCTGCTGTGTTTAAACTATTTATTATGCAAACTTAGAGAAGTCAAACTATGAATTATGTACAAATCTATGTACACGAGTTCTCAGCTAATCACTGCATCTCTGTGTCTCGTGGTTCAAGGTAAACAAGGTACACGGAGCAGAAAATAGCAGAGTCCAGCACCCAGCACAGGATTTTTTTCCTCATGTTAAAGATACCCTTTCCCTCACACCAAAAACCTTATTGTCAGCTTTTTAATGATTTATTTTCTATCCTTTTTAGGGTGATTTCTTACCGCCTACCCCTATGTTTGCCTTCCTTCCCACCATGCTTCCTTCGTCTCTTCCACAGAGTTCTCACTAAGCTGCAGTCAGACCTGGGGAGATTTGCAATGACTTTGTGCGACTGGTGAATGGCTTTATGCTTAGTGTTAGGCTCTCCTCTTTTTCCCGATTTTGGTTCATCTGCTTGTTCTTCCCCCTTGCCCTTCTTGGATTTTACATTGTCATTCTGAGGGTAGGAATTGTCTTGTTTGCATATTTTCCAAGTGTCCAAAAGTATTTGGCTTTACATGTAATTCAGGCTTTGGCATCATCATAAGGTTACTGTTGTTGATGTTATTGATGATTATCGTTAATAAAGTTAAATAGGGCTCTGAGCCTAGACTACGGCCTCAAAGACATCAAAGAAAAATATATTTGTGGTCCCAAGTATTTTTCAATCTATGATTACTCTTTCTGCTAATTAATAGCACATCAGTGGCTATCTATCTGTCCTGTCAGCATGAAGATGTTAAAAAACCCCTCTAGCTCTTCAGTGGCATATTTTCTTGCATATTTATTTTAATCAAAATGGAATTATATAGCTTGGAGAAACCTTTCGGAGAAACCTTTTCTTCCCCAGTGCATGCAATTTGAAGAAAATGAATGGAAAAAATATGCTTTTATTTATTTTTCCATATGGAATTGTTATGATTCATTAGCACAGGAGGTGGGTAAGCACTTTGGGGTTACATCCAATGAGACAATTGTAAAATAAGTGAATTGTTAGGGCTGGATCTACTGATTGTATAAGGCAGCAATGCTTCATTGAAGTCTGTTCTGTGGGGTTGAAAGCTGGATTTTCTGAAATACATAGAGTTCTCAAGGGCTTTGTCCAAGAAAATAGGACTTACTTCCCCTAACTTTAGCAGCCAAAAGGTCAGGCATTCAGTCTAGCCTACCAGACTAAATTCAGTCATCCCAGCCTAAATAGTTATCCAAATAGATAGGATAAAATGTCATCTTGGGATGCTTCTGTATGTTGTATATATATAAAAGAGTGAGCACAGACCAGACATCAGAAAACAGAGGAATTGTATTTTGCTAGGACAACCTTTATGTATAGAGGTAATAGTTGGAGAGAAAGAGAAATACAGTCCTGATTCAGAGAAATAAAATCCCTTCTCTGGGAAAAATTCTTTGGCTAGGCTTTAATTTATCAGGGCCTTAAGGCCAGATGAAGTCAGTGCCTTTTAAGCACAATAAATGAATCTGTTGCTGAAGCTGTTTCTACATCCGAGACCAAAGACAAAGATGTATATGCTTCTGGAATTAAGCTTGACTAATAGAGAAATACCATTAAATGTGTGCAGGAGAAGGAAAGCTCCAGGTTGTTTTCTGGGAAGACTCTTTTAACCATGATTTTGATCTCTGTGCTTTAACTCCCATTTGCAATCCTGGGGAACATACATGTTTTATTTCACGCCTCCATAAACGAGCCCAGTGGACATAGGAAAAAGCAGGTAGGCACAATTCACCTGGGAATAGGAGGGAACTTGTGAATGTGCAAACCAAAATCCTACAGTTTTCTCTGTGAAGCCAAGGATTTGTAGGGGCTTTGGGATTTTATTGTGAAGGGTCATAGAGCTTTCTCCAGATATTCTTCCAGAAGCTAGGAAACAGACCAAGCCCACCTTTGTTATGGCTCCATCCACTTCAATGTGATGAGGATGGGTCTTTCAACCTCCCAAAAGGAGAAGAAAACATATTGTTAAAGATTTTTATAGGAGCCCCTCCATTTCCTTCCAATCAGCTTTAGCTCATTACTAAAGCACACTGACATGATCTTTTAATGTGTGTGCATGAGGCAGAGGAACTTCAGATTGGATTTTGGATTTTGTTAGGATTTTTGTTTCCTTCTCCACCCCTTCAGAGCTCAGTAAGTCCAAAAAAGAAGGATGTTTGCAGCAGCCTAGCTGTAACCCCAGAGAGCTTAATTTAACTCCTGAGTCAGGTCTGCTGGGATTCAAATCTGCAGTTTCAGAGAAGCTGGTAGGAACTGCAGACCTTGTGGTTTGGTCCCTTATGCCATCCCTTTAGTCTTGAAAGTTCACAAAGGCGTGCACCAGGGGGAGAAATAATTGCAGGAGAACTCCCAGGCTGGGGCATTGGAAGGAGAAGGAAAAAAAATCAAAGTAAGTTAAAAATATCCTCTGCAAAGACAAGTACAGGCCAGTAGTTCTGGAAAGCTGAATTCCTCATAAGGGATTCGCACCATCATTTTTATTTATTGCTTTTGACACCTGGTCCATCATGTCAGGAATTCTTGTGGCTCTTCAGCCTCCTGACAGATGCAGCGTGCACCAAATGCCTGCTCAATGCATCTGCCTCTGTCCTACCAACAGGCTCAGGATGCAGTCAAATCCCACTGTGATCAGGGACGGACAAGTTGAGGGATGGATAAGATGGATGCAGTGATGGCTGCTGAGAGGATGGGGCTGAAACCTGTGCCTAGGAGACCGAAAAGCTGGCTGCAGCAAAAAATATGCACAACAAGCTGATCAGATAATGTCAGTTCAAATCTTATTTATCTCATCAGTAGCAGCTCTGTGTGTTTGCTGCTTTCACTTTTTCTACTATTATTTTTTTTGTGTAAGTGTCTCATTAACCTGCTTTTCTCTGGATTTGTTTGTGCCTCACTTTGGCAGCTGGCCAGTAGAAAACAGGGCTTTAATTCCACAGACTGTAGATTGTGTCCCAGTTATTAAACCATATTTACTTCTCTGTTTCCAGAGTTTTGTTTTAAGCTTGATTTTTTTTCTCCTCTCTCTAGCTCTGCTTAGTTTTTTTCTTATTTTTTTTTTCTTTTTATTTCCATGTTATTTTGCATCTCTCTTTTCTGACACGGAAAAAAGTGGAGAGGGATTAACTCTTGGGCTGCCAGAAACCAAACTGGCTTTCCACATGGAGTGGGGGCCAGCCTCAGGCTCCGATTCGAGGGCCCGATGCTGCTCTGGAAGGGTCCTGGACGAAGCAGTGCTGGGGGCTGCAGGCAGCTGTGTGGTGACGTGGGATGGGAGCACACCACTGATGTGCTGGCAGCGCGCTAGCTGTGGTTTGATGCATGTCGGCCCATGGGGTGAGTGGTACTTGGATAGTGCCGTGCCCTCAGGGTCCTTTATCAAGCTAAAGGTGAGGATTTAAGACATGGGCAGGAGTGCTGGACCTTAGCCCGCTAACCTGGAGTGGTCAGGGGGGTGCTCGGCCCTCATGGGCGGTGGATACAACGACGAAAGAGCCTCCCCCAGGAGGCAGATCCAAGAGGAGACCTGAAGCCCCCCTGCACAAGCCTCCCTTTGGACTTCTCAAGGAATAGCTCAAAGATAAGCCATCCACAGTTCAGTGTTGTAAAGCTCCCCCCTGTCCTATAAAGAAGCCATTTTTGCAAACACAGACTCACAGTTCTGCATCTTGGAGTTTGAAAGAGGGTTTAGGCATCTGTGTCCTTATTTTAAATAGCCCTTGTGCCTGCTGGAGCATGGGCCCGCAGATAGGAGCAGCAGAGCTGAATAATCCACAGCCAAAGTTGGGCTCGGGCCAAGTTACCGCTGTGAAAACTCTGCTTGCACAGCTCAGGCAGAACATTTAAGCAGTGCTTGGGAAAGGGGCTTTCGTTTCGTGAGCTTCATCAGCACCTGGTGGTGCCCTTCCCCACCTGGAGCTTCATACAGGACACGTCTGAACAAAAAGGCAACACGTGACGAAGGCAAATAGTTCTGTCTTGCTCATAACAAGGCTCTCATGGAAATGTAAGGAGACATATTTTGTCAGGGAATATCATCAGAAATCTTTTTGAAATTGTCCGTCTCTTCACTGAATGTCATCCAAATTCTGCAATTATACCCTATCTGAAAATTGTGAAAAACAACTCTCTTCTGTTACTAGCAAAAAAAATCCCATATCAATCCATCGTGTTTCACCCAATGACGTCTCTTTTCTCCATGGAGGTGCTAAGATGGCTCATTCAGTCAAGAGATATTACTCAGAGGCTCACAATCCATCAACCTGGCATAGAGAAGATGGATGGCAGGTTCTTTTTAAAGACATGTTAGTTACACAAGTACTCTGAGAACTGTATTTCAGATCAACCCATTCAAAAAAAGACAGGAATTGTAAGGGACAAAAGCACCCTTCCGTTTTTCCCTATCAAAAATTGTAGCTAACACTTCCAACACAGCCTAATTAAAGCCTAGCATGTTTTAATGCACGGGAAGAAAAGTACCATTGTATGATGCTTCTGGTCTCCACTAGAAAGTCTCCACTATAAAGTCTCCATGAAACACTTCCCAATCCTAGGAGAAAGAAGTGGCCAAAACACAGAATTTGGGGCCCGGACATTAAATGTATTTAGGCTCTTAAGTCTCTGGTGAAATGGTTTCAGGAAGCCTCCATCCAGGACAGAGGAAATCAGAAGCTCCAGAAATGTCATTCATGGCCCCAGATGAAGGTTTCAGACCCAGGCCCGTCTCCACCTCCTAGGATCTCCCTCGGGGATTTAGGCCATGGCTGTGTTTGCTCACCCTTTCACCTCCTTTCACCCAGAGGTTCACTCCTCAGCCCAGGAATCTCTGGTGTCCCCTCAGCAGAGTGGCTGTGGGAACCAGACGGTGCACTGCTCTTGGGCTGGCACAGCATGCAAAGCTGAACTTCAATGTCACTGAGCAGCTGAATGACTGAGGGCTCATCCGCACACACGGTTTGTTCACTGGTCTGAAGACATCTAAACCAAAGCGTCACAAGCAGTGCAGAACTGCAACCGTGGCTTCAAGACAGCTGCAAGTTCAGCACTCACACTAACTCCATGTTTGCTAGGTCACATTTGGTGTAGCTGGCTACCAGTTATCCTCTAAACATCAGGCCAGCCTTTCTTTTAAAATGCCTTTTTAAAACAATAATCTTTTTTTCCCTTTCTAGTGCTAATAGTATTATTGGGGCACATAAAATGTTCTGATAGAGATCCTAGCTATTTACTTTATTCCCTTTAAATCCATTTACCTAAATTATTGAGTTCATAACAGCTTTCATCTCCATGAAACCAGCCCCGTGTACCCGTGTATCTGTGTGGCTTGGACGTTATTCCATTTGCATGTAGCAAGTGTAATCAAGTCTGTGTCACTTGCACCTAAACAATTCTCTGACTTTTAATTCTGAGACTGAATTCTCTTTATCTGTCAAGATGACGAGGTCTAGCACCATCTTCCCTTCTGTTGGATAAAACACTTTTAAAGTTCGGAAATTGTCATCTTCAATTTAAAACAAAAATAAATCAAGGATGTTTTAGTTCTGACAGCACGAGATCTCCTTTGTATGTCATTCAGATTAAAGTCTTTTCCCTCCTACCTATAGCAGAGAGGTGTTTAAAGAGCCAGACAAGAAACCAAGTAATTCTCTGGCCTGCAATGGATAGCAGCCAGGACCTGATTTGGTCTTTATTTACGAGAACGCTCGTTCAGATTTTTTACTTCCAAGCTGTCAGATTCAGAAACATGCAATGCCATTTTTGACATAAGAACATAGCACTCCTGCTCATTTTTGCCCAGTTTTGCTTCCTAAGTAGATTGTAACCAGTGCTTTTAACATTCCAGTCATGCAAATCTTCCCATCAGGTTTCAGTAACACCAAAGTAGGTCGAATTTATGCTCGTAAGCGAGCAATTCCTATTCCTCCTTCACTACCCAGAACCTTCACATCGGCGTATAGGCAATTAAAGATTTTCTATTCCTTCAAGTCTCTCGGCACCTCAATTAATCTGGTTCTCAACATCTTGATTTTGTGCTAAATTAGTGCTCCCTGTCCCTTCTTTTCATCCACCCCTTTGCTACTGCCGTAACGCACCCTGCCTGCTCTGCACAGCCCCTCCTGCTACACTGGCTTCTCTGCTACCAAAATAGATTTTCTCCAAATGGCACAGCCTCGTGTTCACACAGGACAACCGCTAAAATAACATGTTCTAGCTTACACAAATCCATGATAATTTCCCTTCCAGAACTCTCTGATTTCTGCCTTCTTCTCTTTAAAGGTCTGAAGGTGTCTGAGAAGGTTATGTGGGCATCCCTGTTCTTCAGCTGCCTCTTGTGAGTTAAGTATGTGCAGCCTTGGGTGAAGCAAGTCAGGTTTTACATACAGCTGAGTTACAAATAATAATACATATTGCTTTTACCAAATACTTGCCTACCAGGTTCAAGAATTTTAACTGATCTTGTGTAGTTTCATTTTTATTGTTCAGGAATGACCAAATCACCACGTCAGCCCTTGGAAAGTATCCCTCTCATTAATTGAGAGAGAAAATGAAAAAGGATCTCTATTCTTTTTGGCTGTTGGCTTTTCCTTTTCTAATAGACACACACAATTTTCTTTTAATCTATGCTATCAGGACATTCTCAGTCCCACGTAGATCTCTACTCCCTTCCGCTAATTGGATCATCAGAGATAATTTCCTCTCTAACAGCCTAAGAGACTAGGAAAAACTGAACATTTCCAGTTAAATGAAAATTACTCTGTTTTTCTCCTGTTTGGGGCTCTCATTCTCATATGACTCTGGTCAAGTAGGAGGTCACCAAGTCCCTTTTGTGCTGGTGCTCATGGAAGGTCTGACAGGGCATGACTGATGTCAACTCTTCTGCTAAGCCCAAGGGAATTCATGGAATATCACCGCGGCTCTCCTCAGTGTTTCACAGCTGAGCACCTGCCTCCCCACACCACCCCAAGCTCTCACCACAACATGCTGCAGAGAAAGGAAACCATTCCTGATGTTTGCCAGACACTGGGCCACTGCCTTCTTAGGGTATGTATTCCTTGAAGAACCTCCAAATCATTCCCCCACATGAAGTGGTCACTGTGTTCCCTGTGAGGATGAGCACGTTGCCTTCATCCACACATGGGCAGGCCACCAACCCAGGGTCCCAGCGAGGTCCAGTCCATCACAAGGTGCCCCCTTGCCCAAGGCTTTCCAGTGAAACGTGCTTGCCTTAAAAACCAGTGCTTTTAAAAGCAGATAAATAATGAACTTTCAGGCACATTTCTGCAGCTCAATGGTGACATCCAGTGACTGGCTCCGTTATTCCCAGGTGTGCGTTCTGCAGGGCCAGCCGGCCCTGTTCTTGGCTCGGAGAGTGGCTCACATGTCTCCTGCAATCACATCATGTTCATGCTGGAAAATACTTTAAAACAAAATCCCTGTTTGGATTTGCATAATTACTTAATTGCAGTGCCTCACATCTCTTTTCCTCCCTTTGAGCAGCTCTGTGCGGCAAGCAGTGCGCCCACAAGCTCAGCTCACAGCCCTAATATACCTGGAAAGGGTTTAGCTCCATTGCCTAAGGAATTCCAGTCTTTTAGACTGAATTTCATGAAATTTCATTTCACTTACCAGTTTACCTTCCTGTGACCCAAAGCAATCTGAAATCTGTTATAACTCAGGTCTGGAAGTTGAATTTCTGCAGTGATGCCATGCGTGCCCAAGGGAGCAGGGCTCAGGGTGCAGGCAGAGAGGTCGTGGGGCAAATGGCAGAGGAAAGGGGAGACGTGTCAGAAAGGAGGAGGAAACACAGGAAAAGGGAAAGAATGATATGGAACCCAAAAATGTGGAGATAAAAAAAGGGAAGAAAACTTATGGAGGGAAAGCAAAAAGAAGCAAAAGGAAGCTGGAGGGAGGCGCGGAGATGAGGCTGGAGAAGAGCTGTCCTGGCCTCAGTGAGCAACGATGCCATTCAGGGATCTCCGTACGGTGGAGACGGCGTGTATTGAACAGACTGTCAGCGCGGCAGCACCCGGCTCTCCGCGGTGATAAATGTCACATGCCTTTGCTGACACTTGATAAAGGTTCTGTCCATCAGCGGTGCCAGCCGCGGGGGGCAGCTGGCTCGATCGTAACCTTCATCGCCGCTCCTCCGCAGAGAAGTCCCAGAATTTCCTCTCTTTCGCTGCTCCCTCTGCTGAGACGCTTCCCCCCTTCCCAGCCCTCCTGCCCTGCTCACCTCAGCGCTTTCTGGTGCTCCAAAAAGACCTCGAGCAGCAGAAGTGAAGCTGTCTGACTCAGCCAGCCAAGGAGGAACAGTCTGGGCCTGGACTCAGCCAAGCGAGGCTCTCAGTAGGATGGAAGACGTGAAAAAAACATGGGAATGGTAAAACATTAAAAGAAAAAGGGACAAAACAATCTCTCCCTTCAAACTAGGCCTGCAGCTCAGGAGTTGTGGTGCCAGACAGATTCTCAGCAAGTGTGAAAAGACAAGCCACGAGGACAGGCACATTGTGCCAAAGGCACCAAAAGGCCGGATCAGTGGAAGTGCTGTTATACATTTACATGTACTCTGGATTTGCCCCCAAGAGCCCTGGAAGAACCTAGTAGTGTAACGCTTCTCCCGGGAAGGCCACAGCGTCCTTTAAAAATGCAAACAGATTATAAGGCTTGTAGCCGTAACTGGAAAGTGCTGGCTCGCCACATTGTTAGCTTCGTTTTAGAGGTTAAACCAAAAAGGGAAAGCAATTTGTCTAAGGTGAAAAATCAGCCAGCTGCCCTCATGCAAAAATAGTAAGCAGCTGGTTAACCTGGAATAAACAGGTGAATGAACAAAACCCACCTGAAGTCCATTCCTTAGTTCCCTATTTGGGAAGTGAATTATTCAGAAAGACCGAAGGATAAGAATAAATCACATATTAGCCCATCAGGTTAATATGGCAGCAATAACAGGAGAACAGGGTTATTTAGGATAGATATAAATTCCTGTCAGGAGAGGTCATTTTTTTCTCCCTCTGGACTCAATGAGACAAACATTCAGTCAGTTCTGAGTATCTCAGCATCAACAACATATTGACAACTTGGAGGGAATTCAAAGAACATCTTCAGTGATGACAGAGGGACTGGAGGGATTGATTTACAAGGAAAGGTTTTATGATCTAAGTGGGACAGATTCATCTCTACTATAATTCCATTGATGTCAAAGGGCCAAATTTTGCCCTCAATTACAACAGCGTACATGTGGCGAAACTTCACTGGAGTAAAAATATAAGGTTGTCATTAGGGAAAAGAATGAATCAAAAAGGAATATCTATTAGACTCAGGACATATCTTTGAGGAGAATTGGTTGAAACTCCAGTGCTTATGACATTTAAAATTAGTCGAGATAAAAGCACTGAATAATATTATACAGAGAACACTTCTGCAGTGACAAGGGAAAGAAAAACACATAAGTGGGATTTCCCCGTATTTTTATTATTATTATGATTACTATTTTATGAAAGGAGGAATCCATATCCAAAATTAACTTCCTATAGGCCAATTTAAACAGAACACGTTTTAATACAGTCAAAAAAACATCACGGAAAAATCCGTCTTCAGCAGAGCCAAAGAAAATAAAGAGAGTTTTTAAGGTATGTCAGGGATAAAGGAAAAACCTAACAATAGTATCAGCCTATTATAACATGCTGGTGATGATAAAGCAGAGATGACAAACTGTTCATAATGATGGAAAAAAAGGCAATTCTATTCAATAACAGTTTATATACTGCAGTGTAAAGAGATGGCGCTGAGGAAAGATTTTAGAGGATGACTGAAGTAAGCTTCGGGTTGATTTGTAATTTGAAGTGTGAGGATGATATAGTTCTCACTCCTGGAATCACAGAATTTTACCAAGAGGTCGTGTGCCGTAGTAGAGAAGAACTATTGCTCCTTCACTTTTATCTCCAAGACAAAAATAATGTCTGTAACAGAAAAAGCTGGTGATTTTGGCAGAAGGGAGAGGACCTGAACAGGTTTCAGAGATGTTTATGTCTAGGCTTAGAAATAAATCAAGACAGTTATTGCTGAACAAAGTGTGTGGAGGAAGTCAGGCACAAGGAGAACAGCCGTGTCCATCACAGCACAGGTCTAAAAGACCTGGGGTCAAAATGCAAGTGAAAAGCACGGGGCTTTAAAGCATCTCTGTAGCTGAGTATTGCATCTGACTGCAAGGGCAAGACCTCTTCTGGAGAGAGAAGCCTGAAGAACTTGATGCAGTCCCATAAATACATGCAGCTGGGGTTCATGGCCACCCCTCCAAATTTTCCAGGCTGTAAAAGAGGGAAGGGAGGTCCTGCCCTGGCAAGGGGCTGATGAAGAGGACCGAGACAAAGAAGTTCTGAAGAAAATGCATCATAACCGAAGAAGGCAATTTTATAGGGAAGAGTGGAACAAAATAGGAGGGGAAGGGTGAAAAGACCATGGTTACAAGGCACAGAGATGTGAACAGAGAGAGAATAAATGGGCTACAAAACTTGCATAAACAAGAAAGGAAGACGTTCATTTTGTTGTGAGCCCAACCTTTAAACTGAAGACTGTTGATGGCAAGGAAGACGCAGAAGTCATTTAAACTTACTGATCACTACCAAATTTGTTGAACAAGTGGTATTGACCAATCCGGATACTCCAAGAAATGCTTCAGAATCACAGTCATTAAGGTTGGAAAAGACCTCCAAGATCTCCTGGTCCATGTCCCTCAGCACTACATCCAACCTCTCCTGTCCCACAAATACTAGCATTAGCTGTAAATAAGAAGAGAGTTCCAGGTAACAGGATGCTCTTGATAGCAATGTCACATTCAAAAACACAGTATGGGGTGACTGGTTACCCTGGATTGATAATTTATACTGACATAAATACAGTGAAAATAATGGAAGAGCTAATACAAGAACCAATTAATAAAGCATTAAGGGATAGGAATAGAATTAATGACTGTCAACATGATTTTATGGAAAATAGGTTTTATCAAATAAACCTGATTTAATTATTTGGGGAGATTCCAAGTTGGACTGATAATCACAATGATGGACTTGGCTTTAGTAGAGCCTTTGACATAGTATCACATAATGTTTTGATTTTAAAAGTTACAGCTACACTGATACAAAACACACTAAACAGATTAAAAATTGGCTAACTTGGTGAGTTCAGCAAGTAGTAATTAATGGGGTTTTATCACGAGCATTTTTACCTTGGGGAATCCCAACAGATAAATGTTTCTAGTCAGTACTATGCAACGCTTCTGGCAAAGAACCCCAAATTAATTCATGACACGCAATCGCTATTGCTAAGATGTGTCAATGCAACAAAGCTTGATAAATTGGTAAATGAAGGCACTTCTGGGTATTTCTGGGTACTCCTCTGCACCCCGTGACAACCCGGTCTGTACAAGAAAGCCAGCATCCACGCGGGGGCTGTGCATGAAGCATCATGCACGATGTCGGCATGGTGCCCACATGCAGGGCTCAGCTCACCTTGGCCAGCCCACGAGGAGATGCCAAAGGGGAAATGCCCAGTCCCAGACACATAAGATTCTCTGTTCTTCTTTTCCACAGATTCCATGAATTGTCCGATGCACCAGCCACATCCACACCTCACACCCCTACAGCGCAGGGCTCCCCTCGTACCCCCAGCTGCACTGCCACTTTCAGCTCACCTCCCAAACAACTCTCCCCACTCAAACAACTGAATCAGGCTGTTATTTTCCTGAACTCAAACAATCGGGGACCTTTGCGAGGGTGGTTTTTTCCTCCTTCTCTTTGTCATCCTGATAGATCTCTGTCAGATCACGTAATAAATGAAATCCCAAAGAAAAACAAGCACTTACATTTCTCCCCCTCCTCGCCGCTTCCCCGCCCACAAATAAGTGGTATGCTTTTAGTGCACTTAGCATTCGCGGATTATGTTAAAATATACCAAACGTATACTGCTCTCCTCTTTCATGAAAACTTTAAATTGCTATTTCTGGGCTCAATTCAAGCCTTGCCTCATTCTGTGATAAAAGGACTTAAAAGCGCTGTTCTAGAATAGAATAGGGTTTGGATTTTATACAGAGTCTTTCATGTGCACAGTATCCCAAGGGCTTTACAAAGCCCCGATGCAGACACTGAAGAACAGTGAGCGCGGGCACACGCAGCATCCATTAGGTGCTCAGCGCTGCCTCGCACACTCAGCATCCAGCTTTACATAACAGCAACGAGTCTGAGGAGGGAACGGAGCATAGCTGGGTGCCAGCGTTACTGCAATGGGACACGGGGTGTCCAGGAGTCTAAAACAGCCCAGGGAGGGAACAGGGAAGAAGGGAAAGTCCAGTGTGTGTGTGGTGGGGAAAAATGCAGGTGTATTGCAAGAAGGTGTGCAAGCAGGCGATGGCATGGATTTGCTTGCGGAAATTGCACCTCCTGTTGGTTCTGGGGAAAGGTGGAGGTGGGTGGCTGTCATGGGTGGAGAAGGTGGCAGCTCTGGGTGGGAACTAGCCAAGGAGTGTGCACAGTACAGTGGTCTGACGGAGGCGAGTGGCATGCCAAGGTCCGGGTTGGAGTAAGGGCAGAGAAGGGGCTAGAACACAATGGAAAGATGGCACATGGTGCATGGCTGTGGAGGGAGATGGTATGCAAAACCGGCAGGAAAGGGGTGATACTCAGTCACGGCTCACCTGCATGAAAGTTATCTGTGTATCTGAGGAAGAGGAGGGAGAAATTGCCCTTACTTTGTGTCTGTGAGCACAGCGAAGGATGAATACACACAGATATTTAGCTATTCTTCAGACAAAAAAAAAAAACTTCTAAGGGAAAAAATGAACTAAGTGAGACATGGTGGAAGGGTAGAGGTGTGCTGGGAAATGACTGCTTGGCAGGAAGATGAGGTGAGATTTGGGGGAGGAATAAACATCAGGCGGCGGTGAGACACCCCCGGGGGGGAGGTCTGCCCCTGCCCACACGCATTCTGCAGAGCGAGGCAAAACAACGCCGAGTGCGTGGTGCGAAATGGAAAGGTTTTGTTTGAAATTGTCCATGGGAATTCTTGATTTTTGGGTTGGAATGATTCAAAAAGAACACGCATCACTTTAATTCCTTTCAGTTATACATTCCTTTCAAAACCTGTCTTTTTAGAGACATTAAAAATAAATGAGAATTTCTTGCTAAGGAATGATTTTTTTTCAGCATATCACAAGGCATGCATTCAAATGTAGAATATTTTTAATGATGTAAACACCTAAAGAAAGTTATACACTTGACAGAAGTGGACTTCTGGCACAAGTTTTCTCACTACAAAAGGCAAGCTGGGGGGGGAGAGACCTCTACAGCCTCTCCTTAAACGAAACCAAAACAGAATACATTTAGCAGGCACTCCCTCTGCTCTCCCTTTCCTGAAGACCTATGACCCAAGTGATGTTCTGAGGTGATGAGGACTGACAGGACTCAAGTGGGAGACTCCAAGCGACCACAGTGCAGGGACGGGCAGGTGGGCTCCTCAGTCGCCAAGGGCCAGAGACCTCCATAAGGGTTTTATTCCCATGGGAACCTATCTGAGACAAAGCTACACAGGCTCTTACATTACAGCCCAGTTTAACTCTCTGGAGACAACTGGTAAAATTTTCCTGTGTTGACAGACATTAGCAATGCCTACTGCATAGATGCTGTAGAAAATGCCACATTTCTGTCACACACTGATGTAACTCCCTTCTCACTCCCCAACAGGCCTCACCTTTGGCCAAAACACTGTGGTAGCCATTCCTGCCTGCGAGACTGGCAGGGCTTGCGCTCATTCTCACATGTGTATGTATCTAGATGCCAACCTGCCACTCCTGCACGGGGCTACACGTTGCAGTTTTGTTCCCCTGGCTCACCTCACATGCTTCGAACCATGTGCTGCAGGCCGGGGAGCGGCAGCACTCAGCCCCATACAGCAGGGAAGGGGAAAAAGCAATGACATGTCAGAGGCAACGTCTGCAGAACTCCTGTTCCAACCCAGAACAGTGCAATACTCAGTAAGGGAGATCTGAGAGATGTCAGCACATAAACACACCGACGCTTCAGGTCTTCGCACCGGCCGAGAATGGCGCCGAGGCCACTGGCTGTCACCCTTCCTGCATGGCTTTTCTTCGCTCTCAGGCGACCACCACAGCCCTTTCTCCAGTGAGCAGCCGGGCTGATCATGCCTTGCATATATATGGGATGACAGCACGAGATTAAACAGTAGGGGAACAGTCATGCTTTGACCTCAAAGAAGTGGTGGACGGGAAGCAGATGAGCCATAAAAGCAGAGCAATGTCTCCAGACTGAAGTAAATGGTAAGCTCTAAAAATCTACCTCAGAGATTATGTAGGTGGAACTTTACAAAAGAAATCTCTGGGGTTTACCCCAGTGTGAGCCATTGCTTTAAATCATTTGCCAGGCACTTGAGAATTTAATACCAGCTTTTGATACAGTATTTTTCTAAAGTGATTTTGGAGATTACATGGAGGGAAACAGTAAAAATAAACCTGAATGGGAGGGTTTTGTTGCAATACCAGTCAAAGCTTGACGGAAAAGTCATGAATGTCTTGTTTAAGAACGAAGCCCTGGCAGTACAGGATATCATTTCTTAGCTTGAAAGCACACTGCGAAGTTTTCAGTGAACTGTCTAAAAATACCAACGTACCGATATAGAGACAGGCAGATGGAAAGGAGCCGATAAGCCATAGACAAAGGAAATATCTTTAAGTACCCTTTCAAAGACGTATCATTTTAGCAGATGAAGCATAGAGATGGGCTTGGATCAAAGAACTGAACCAAATATCCACTGGCAAATGCAAAAGGTGGATTTCACAAACAGTTTGATGAAGATGTTGGCATTTTGCTTGAATTTCCTAAAAAACAATACATGACAACTGTACAAAGCAGAAAGACAGGAAAAAGGCATGACAAAAACCAATTCCAAGAGTGTCAGTAGCTGACTGAGATCTAATAACCAGGCTTTCCTGAAGGAGTGGCAGAAAGGGGAAGATCTCATCTTTCCCCTCACTTCTAGAACCAAGAACAACACATCATAATTGACAGCTTTCTCCCCAAATATTTAATGAATCGGTCTCCTCACAAGAAGTGAACAAAACCTCCAATACCGTCTTGAGAATGCATGGACCTTGTGTAACAGAACTCATTCTGGAGCCATTTTTCTGAGCGGTAGAAATGAGTTTTCTCTTTTACTTGGGTAAACATGAGCCCTATAGATTTCCTGGAAATACTCTAGTTCAGCTGCTCAGGCTAAGCAATACTCTTAACTCTGCAGCAAACTATGCTGAAAGGAACTGTGGCAGAACCTATAATCTCCATACAGAGAAGATGTTCATTCCCAAAAGCAGGCATAATTCTCTCCTGTGCCCTCTCTGCCCGTTCTGTGCTCTACCAGCTGCCCCTCAAAGTAAAGTAATAAAAATTCAAATGAGTTTTCGGAAAAAAATATACCTGTGAAGGGAAGACATCTTCTGTCACTTTAATAACATACCAGGTTAATAATATTAAATCACCAGAGGCCAAGGAAATGTCAATGGAAATATTTAAGGCTCCCCACCGGAAAGTGCTGAGACTTTGAGGCAGCTGGGAAAGAATCCGAATGGACTGGTGGGACCGATCCCAGTCCAGATGGAAAAGCCAGTTTGCAGGGTTTGGAATCTCTTTTAATAAATGTGTGATATACTAACAAAATAAAAGTATGTCCAATCCTGGAAGAGAAACTAATACTGCTGAAAAGGGGCAGGACAGCTCTGCAGAGTGTAGTCCCCAATTTTTCCAACAAACAAGCAGAAGGTAGGCAAGAGTGGGGACAGTTTCCAGCTCTGCCAAGACACCAGGTCCTCAGCTGGTATCAGAAGTGAGAATTTTGCCAAATGAACTTAATCATGTCCATTTGCACTGTCAATTACTTCTGCTTGGGTTTTGGTCTGGCCTTGATCCACCTGGGCATTTTACTGAGACAGCCAGCCTCAGTAAAAAATAATCATCTGAAACCAGTACCTATGACGTGTTCCCCTCTTCAGTACCTTGACCAAAGTCACCCTGCTGGTGAGGAGGTGCATGGTCTAGCAGCCAGAAGATAAATGCTGCCTGGCCTCACTGAAGGCAGTGAGACCTCCGGACACGCAGGGACACACAGCTGTACTCTGCTCTTCATGTCTCCTCTTCCCTGGGTGAGCAACATCCGCTCACGTACCTTGCCAGGACACCCACCAGTATTGCTGCACGTACCTGCAGACAGGACGCGGCGCAGGATGCTGACAGATTACAATTTCCTACAGTTCCCCAAGCTGCTGGATGCTCACACTTACCAGTAGCCGCTGCAGGACTATTGACCTGCTGCCAGGCACAGCCTTTGTGTGAGCTGTGGATTTAGGCCAGGGGGGTGAGAGGAGCTTTGCATTCAGCTGGACGTTTGATGTCAGGTGGGCAGGCAAGTTATGTCGGGGAGCTTCCAGCAGGGCACTGGAGCCCTTCTCACTATTGCACTGAAAGAAACAGCATTGCCTTCAGCAGGTTTTGAACTAGAGATGAGGTGCTCCAGCCTTTGTAATTCAGTGTATGTGACTAAGCTTTCCCTCCTTTCTTTGCCCTGTAAATAAATAAATAACTGCCTTCCTAAACCCAGCCAGGCAGCGTGAGCTCAAGGCTTTTTGACAGAGCTGTGGGATGTGTCACTTAAACAAAACAAAACTCATTTTGCAATTGTGTCAGCCCCGAGATATAACTGGATTCTGTGAAAGTGGCCAGATCCATAGCTCAAAAAATCTGCTGTAGAGCCGTTCTGATTTATACTAGCTAAAGCTAAGATCCCACTCCACTGAGGGATAATCCAAATTGGCTTGGTTCTTGATTTTGCTGGACAAACGACTCAAGGAGAAGAGGGAGTGAAGTGGTCCTGTGATTTGAAGGACCCTTTACACCTGCTGCTGCTCACAGCTCTGTTTCCCTTTCCATCAGAAGGAAGACTCAAGTACAAATATTACTTGTTCAGACTCTTAAGTTGTCAGGCAAAACACAGGGCAGGCAAAATCTTATCCTTAAAGAACACACAATCTTTCCATTTGCTCATATCTCTGCAAATGCAATTTCTTCTGCCTGATGCAGTGACAAAGCCTTGCATATGGATCATGAAGGTATTCACTGCCCTCCCCATAATCTAAAGACGAGGTTGAAGAGCAAGTAGGTCGTGACAAACGTGAGGTTTCAGGATCTCAAAGAGCACACGGGCAGGTTGATCCTTTCTTGGGCACGCAAGGAGCGTGCCGCGTGCTGGGTGGTGCTGAGCTCGGTGGGAAGCAGTGTGTGTGCAGGAGAGACAAGGGAAATACAGCTCCAACATTAGCCAAAGCTCTGAGGAGCTGATGCCACACTCTGGATCAACAGGTCTGATTGATGCACCGGGCAAATTAGTCAAATTAGTTGAAACTAACACAAACAGAATTAGCGAGCACATGGACACAGAGTTCATTGGGAAGAGTCAATACAGCTGAGGTAGAGGGAAGTCATGCCTCACAAATCATTCAGGGGTCTTCTAAGTAATTAAGAAATATATCAATAAGGATTATGCGGTCAATTTTGGTGCTCATGAATTTAAAAACAAAAACAGATAAATAAAAGGAAAAACGTCTCTCATGGTACCATCCAACACTGGCAGCTCTGAAAGAAGCTATGACCTAATAAGATGAAAAGTTTTCTTGTTCACTGCTCAAAAGGACGGGAAGCAAACACATTCAACATATTCATAAATGGGCTGGAAATTGGGATTCATAGCAAGACGAGGAAATTAGCGGCAGACACAAAATCACTGAGCATAGTCTGATCTAAAGCTGACTGCAGAGAATCACAGAAGACTTGTGTGATGCAGTGTGACTGAGTGATAAAATGACAGATGAAATTCAATGCTGATACGTGCTGAGTAATGTACGTGGGGAAAATAAGCCTGGCTATATATACACACAGGACGATGGGGTTTAAATGGGCTATTACCAGTCAGGAAAGGGATCATGGAGCCATTGTGGACAGTTCTATAAAAATGTTAGCTTAGTGCTCAAAAAGACAAATAGAATAGCGGGAAGTTCAGAGAAGAAAACATGAAGCAACGTTGTGCTGCTGTATAAACCTCCAGTCCCCCGAATCTCCAGCAGTAAATTTCATTCCAGTTCCTTCAAAATTTAAAAAAAAAAAAAAAAACAAAAAAAAAAAAAGTTAACTAAAAATGGAAAAGGTGCAGAGAAAAGAAACAAGAGCCGAAGATACGTGATGGTGGTCAGGGCAAGCTTCAGTAACCAAGGGCTCAGGAAAGAAAATTTGAGGAGTTAGAAGAGAGGTCTGTAAAGGTCAGGATGGAAAATGACAATGCAGAATAAGGCCCCAGAGCATCCCGTACCACAATAACCACTGGGCTCCCAATATACTCCTTGTGCAAGTGGTTTCAATAATAGAAACAACCCCTCTTCAAATAACAGATTTGTCTCGGGACGCTGCAGGAGCTTACACAGCTTCAAAACAGGAGCAAGCAAAACAAGCGAGGGCATGCACAGCTGCGGCGGTGGGGTTTTGTCTGTTTAAACTACAAAGTGCTCAGGAAGCCCTCTGAGCACCACTGCCAGAACATGGGACAGGACATGGTGAGACAGATGGATTTGCACAAGCTGCTCCACTTCTGCCCCTCTCCTGGCAGAGGTCTGAGCTGCCCAAGCCGGACACTCCTTGTATTGGGTGCACTTGGGGCCATCGCTCCCTCAAAGAAGTTGAAGTGGGAAAGAGCAAGGCCAAATGTCCTTTTGCAAGGCAAACCCCAAGCCCCAACATCTCTCCCGTGTGCACCAGCAGGTATTTAACGCCCTTGGAGGAGTCTGACCAGGCTGACCAGACGCAGGAGGCCAAGGGCAGACAGCCAAGGCAGCGGTGGAGACTGGAGGCTCCCTGTCCCCGTCCCTGCCATGGGGCACAACACATGCCAGACCGGTCAAATCCACAGGAGAGGGCGACCACAGCATGTTTCCCAGGCCATACAGCACCTCACCATGATCCAAGCAATCCAACAACAGCCCCTTAGGCAACCTGAATGCTTTGAGGAGTTTTTGCACCGATGGGTCCTTTCTGCCTACAGCACATCCATCGCAGGAGCAGCCGGCTGTCACTCCACCAAGCGCTACCAGCACCAACGTCACTTTTCATAGTGACCAGAATCAGTCTGACTGCCTCCAGATCAATAGTGACAGCCAGTTTGTACCAGATCAGGAGCTAGTTAAACACCAGTAACGCCAGAGATTTCTTGAAAGGAGCAGGCGTTCCTCATTGTGCCCGAGGACTGAAGAGCAGGATCAGGTGGGTTTCACCAGAACGGGACAAATTAGGTTTTGTTCAGTGTAATATGGATGTTTCTTTCAGCCAAAGAAACACAGAGCCTGCTTTTGTTTATTTGATGTTTCCCCTTCCTACATTCCCCCCCATAAGAAAATAAGTTGATAAATTCTATATTAGCACTAACACATGTATCAACAATACTGACATGTTTTCAGTTGAATTTTCAGTTCATTCTATTTTCCATCTCACAATGAAATTCAGTTCAATTGAAAGATTCAATAGTAATTGGAAATAGGCTCTGGAAATTGCATAATCTAGTTCTCAAAGACCCAGAAATTAACAAACAAACAAACAACACACACAAAACTAAAGTAACCACATTCTGTAAAGATGTAATAAGTCAATTAAATTCATGCACAATGTGATTCTTGGCTGACGGGAGAATACAAAGAGAGAGGTCAGATCCTGTTTTCAAAAAGGAGCCTCATGAAAAGGAAAGCAAATGGAAATGTCATTATTGAGCATTATGATGAGAGATGAAAGGAGTCTCATCCAAAAAAGCACCAAGGGGGTGAAATGTAAATTGTTCTGAAAGGAAGCAAATGAAAGGGGACGTGATAAAGTCAGTGATGAGTAAACATGGGGGGAGCTGCCGCTCAGGTTCGGATGATAACAGTAAGACATAGTAAAGGGCCTGATCCGCAGCAAGGAAAAACCAGCCCAGTTTCATCACCGGCACTACGGCTGCAGTCTCACACCCACCGACTGCTGTCCTGTAACAGCACTCGATATTTAGGTAGCTCTTTCATCTATTGATGTTGTGCACAGACTATTATCTTCACGCGCAGATGGAGGAAGGAGGGGTTGTACAAGATCTCGTGGCTTTTTTTTTTTTTTTTTTTTTTTTTTTTCTCCTAACCACAGCTGCGTGTTTTGGTTGTTGCAGGATGCAGGAGCCTCGTTGAAAGCCAGAGCCAAGGCATCTCCAGAAAAAAAAGTGCACGTCTGAAGCTACTGAAGATAAGATTAAATGAATCAGCCCAAACAGACACATCCAAAGAGCCTCTGTGAGTCAAAAAGCTTGTCCATACAACACCACATAGGACTACGCAACCCCTATTATGATCCTCTGCTGGGATGGCTTGAATACAGAGGAAAAAAAATCAGCATTAGCTCAGTCTTCCATTGGGACTGCTTCACAGGCTTCAAGGACAGTCGACGAAAGGACATTCTTTCATAAGAAAACACCCCTGTTCAGAAATGTTTATGCCTCAGAGATAGTTGGATTAGATCCAAGGGCCAATTTTGCATTATCGTTACCTAAATCGAAGTCGACATCTCGTCCCGCAATGCCTGCAGGAACTCTGTACGTGGGCAACGGTGAGGGGGGATCCCTACCTCCTATTTCACGCCTGCACTGTTACAGGGCTCCCGGTGGTAGCTACATGGGAAACAGAAGCCCCGCAGAGACCTCATTTTCTTAGACAAGTTAATCACTCCATAAAGGCACTCCTTCCTCCCCGCCGCGAACTGTCGCGCGGCTCCACGGTCCGCGGTTAAGCTGCCGACGGATTCGACTCCAAACCGGTTGCCGTTCACTTATGAAGAGGTAATCCCTGGGCTTGGCATATGCAGGTTTGTTTAATACGTGAAGCTCCATGAGATCCACTGGGATGGAAGGTTCTCAATGGATGCTCATCATCATCAAATGCAGGATGATAGTTAATTAGCTCGCATGTCTCTCGGTACCCCGTGAGAATAGCCATTCAAGCTTGACAGAGATAACTTGCCTGAGAAGCGAGTAATCCTGATAAATGTAACTCCCGGAAAGGACAGGAGAAATTAGAGAGGCAGAAGCAGTATCTCTCCATGCAAGATGATGAATTTTGATCCCACTTCTACCAGGATGTAAGTTAACACTGACACCCTGGCTGGAGCGAAGCTGGACAAGGGATGTTTGGCGCTTCCACCGTCACCACCTACATGACCCCACTGAGTAAATATCCCCAGCTAACCCTGCTGTAGCAAAAGGATACCACGAAGTACCTTTGTCTACTACGTTCCAACACAAACAGAAGAAATATAAGTTAGAAAAGCCCATTATTTATTAAAAGTTAGCTGAAACCAGCACCCACAATATCCCAATCTTTTATCAGATGTCCCTGCCTTCCCGCAGGCACCCACAATGAAGTACACCTGGCTGCTATACGGCAGCCCCAGAAACCATCATGATTTGTGCTTCTAGTGCAACATACAGGCTTCCTACATGCAGTTGCTTATCACTGCTGAAGAGACACCACAAAAACCGCCGTAAAAAGGGGCACATCCATCCAGGGCCGGCCACGCAGAAAGCTGTTTTCCAAACGTGGGCCACAGTTTGTGAAGCCAGCTGAGCAGAAAGGTGTTCTGTAAGATATTATTATTAGTAATTTTATGAAACTTTGAAGGTTATTATTGCTCCAGATTAGATAGAAATGTTTAATTATGAACAGAGAGAAGATTCTTGGCCTTTTCAAAGGATAGGAGCCTTTATTGATTTTATTAGTCAAAGAAGGTGATAATTTTTATATTAATAACCAGAGAGCAATTTCTCTGTTAAACGGTGATTATAAAATACTAACTGAAATACCATTGGAAAAGTCCAGAGAAGGTCACTCTTTTTTCTTATTTCTTGTAATCAATCTTATTCTATCAAAGGCTGCAGAAATACAGCAATAATCCAACCCGAATTGTGGACACTTCTGAACTTGCAGGGAGATGTGGCAATGCCTTCCCTCGTAACGGAGGCTGGATCAAATGAAAGCCTTTGACTGAATGAACTATAATTGCTTGTTCGATATCTGCAAACATGGTTGGCTACCTGATGTGTTTGCTAAATGGCTGGGTGTCTTATGCAAACTTGGCTGCAGAAGGCTCTGGATAAACAGACCGGTGGAGACTGGACAGGGGTGACTTCAAATCGACCGAGCAGTCAGGTGCAACCTGCCTCAGGGCTTTTGTTCTGTTTGGTTTTCCTTGGGATTGCGCAGAGGGGAGATGGGGCAGGTTTCAGCACACACGCTTGCAGAGCCTGGGGCATCCTGCTCCCTGCGCAGCTGGAGCATCGCCCACCGAGCTGCGGGGCCACCAGACCACCGCGGTCAGCCAGGCTGTTCCAGGGGGCTTATCCCACTTGCCTTGGCCCTTCGATGGTCGCTCCAGTTTCCACGTGCAGGTGGGAGCTGCCTTACTGGGAGAGGACAGGCGATTCCCCCGCCAGCAGCCCAGGCTCGCCGTACGGCTCAAGGAGCCCGTAGCGAAGCATTGCAAGATGTCCTGCCCACAGGGGGACGATTCTTTCCTAGCCCTCATCAATTAGTGGTTGCTTTATACCCTGAAGCATGAATTTCTCCATCCCTCATACATTTTTTATTTTCTCTAATAGAATTTCTCATTATTCATATGAATGTCTAATCCTTTTGTGAATCCTCCAAAGCTCTTGGCTTCAATAATATCTGTGGCATTGAGTGCCACATGCTAATTATATGCTGTGGAAGGAACGTATTTCTATCAGCTTTAAATCATTTGCTTTTAAAATTATTTTAATGGTTAAATAAACCATAACAGAACATAGCTTTTCCTAGATAAAGAACACCTTGCCTTAAAATTTTGGATTTGTTTGAACGCTGGGAAACTGAGGCATGAAAGGAAGCAACTTAGTATTGGTCGTTCACTGCTAGAGATAGAGCCCAGCAGTCCTACTTCTTAGAGCCTTTCTAGAAGAGAGAAAAAAAAAAAAAAAAAAAAAAAAAAAAAGATGATTTTTTCCTATATACTGAAAGCTGATGTAGACACCTCAGGTTTTCATGTTCATTTTAAGGAACAATCTCATTGTCTCACCCTTGTAAGGCAGAAAAAAACCCATGGCATTCCCTTCTGATATAGAGACTGTGTTAGAAGAAATGTCAGGGATCACATTCTGCCAAATCAAGTTTACTGTGACCCACTGGGAACCAAAGATAAACTTCTGAAAAACAAAAGACTAACACGTTGAAGCTACTGGGAATTCTCTGTACTGGACAGGATTAAAATCATTCTGACTTTTCTATTGCCAATAATCTCTGAGAGGAAATTTGATTTTCTCTCACCGTAAATAACTTTATACACTTCACTTGCTAATATTATCGGGAACAGCGTGATGAACAAAGTCATGCAAAAGATACCCTACTTACCAATATGTAAAGAAAGGCTCAGGATAACCCCCCCCGCCCCCACGCCAAATACACCTCCTCCACCTGCAGAAACTAGCTGAGGACAGGGCATTACTTCCCTGCTGCTTCTGGCTAATGTGATGTATATAATGGCTCCTGAAAACATTTTTGTCATGCGGGGATAAAGGAGATGGAAAATAATAATGCTTGCTTATCTAAGTATGGTATTTAGATGACCCTCGCTACCCCTGTGTTTGAGTGCTCCATATATTTGGTGTATTTATACTCGGAAAATCTCATGAAGCAAGAAAGCGTTGACAGCCCCATGCTACAGGAGAGAACTGCCATGGAGGGAACAGGCGACATTCACGATTAGAAATGTCTGTAGCAGTACAGAAACTTGAACCCAGGTCACCCAAGTTTCAGGTTATTGCTCTAGCTGCTGCTGTAGCCTGCCATAGTGACTTACAAGTCATGTCGTCTGTCTCTAAAGCAGGGATTTTCAGTAAACATCTCAGAAAATGCCAATTGCTACCCAAGAAATGTCTTCTGCTAGAAGTGATATAGGCAGTGTTGTGAAAACTGTCCCTTGCAATCTTTTCCAGGAAAAGAGGACAGATTTGAATCCCAGCAAACTGTGCTTGGGATAGGAAGGCCACAACCTCGGTGAGATGCCGCAGTGAGGGCTGTCCACAACCCTAAGGGACAGCTGGTGGAGAAATGAATCGACAGGTTTCTGAAGACTCAGGTGATCGCTGAACCACCATCTCCTCCTAAAATGAAGAGACGAGACACTACAAAGAGCTAGAAAACATGGCCCCCAGTATTCTCAGTCCTCCTCATGTTAAAATATGCAAGTCCCATACGGATAGAGGTCTAACATTACTCCAGACAGCAGATACTCCACAGGGCCTCTTCAATCCCTTACCCATGCAACATGTCTTCCCCTTGTTTACAGTGTAATTTAAATTAATGTTTTAATTTTTCAAACAAACAGTGACATTGCTTATGAATGCATTACCACTGAATAATCTCTTGAATATCAATTAACTGAAGTAACTCCAAACTACAAAGCCCTCTTAGACAGCAGCATGTGCTCATAGCAACAGATTTGTTTAAAACAACCAAATTTCATCAAGTTTTTAGCTGTCAAAAGAAATCAGCAGTTTCAGGGAGCACTAGCTGCATTCTGGAAAGGAGGACTCTGACGGGCTGCGGAGCAGGAGTTCAGCCAGCACCACGTCTTACACCCACTCCAAATGTGACCAAGAAGCCAATTAAACACCCCAGGAGTCTCCGAGGAGGCAGGGCTGCCTGCGGGGGCTGCTGTACGGTGTGGTGCAGCGTGCTGGAGGCTGAGGTGCTGCAGAGCTGGGAGTTAGTCAGCAGTTTGGGAAAACTGAGAGGAATCGGGGCTGCCTCCCGCTTACCACTCCATGTGTCTGCGGAAACCCGAGGCGACGGAGTGCACCGCCTTCCATGTCATAGAGTCATAGAATCATTAGGGTTAGAAAAGCCCTCCAAGATCATCTGTTTCAACCATTCCCCTACCACCAGTATCACCACTAAACCCTGTCCCCAAGCACCACATCCAACCTTTCCTTGAACACCCCCAGGGACGGTGACTCCACCACCTCCCTGGGCAACCCATCCCAACGCCTGACTGCTCTTTCTGAGAAGAAATGTCTCCTCATTTCCAACCTGAACCTCCCCTGGCACAACTTGAGGCCATTCCCTCTAGCCCTATCACTAGTTATCTGTGAGAAGAGGCCAACCCCCAGCTCCCCACATCTTCCTTTCAGGCAGTTGCAGAGAGCAATGAGATCTGCCCTGAGCCTCCTCTTCTCCAGCCCAAACACCCCCAGTTCCTCAGCCGCCCCTCACAGGACTTGTGTCCCAGGCCCTTCACCAGCCTCGGAGCCCTTCTCTGGACACGCTCCAGGGCCTCCATGTCCTTATACTTGGTCCCTGTGTGAGGAGCAGTGATGGCTCATGGGTGAGAGCTCAGGATACATGAGCCCAGGACTGGAGAGGCAGCTAAACCAGACGTGCAGCTACGAACTGTCATTTACCCCAAGAAAAGGGAGCCCTGAAGTCCCATGGATAGGATTCACAGCTGGGGATGTGCTGCCAGGCCTGGCTCTGCCACAGGGAAGACACGTGAGTTGTGACGAAGCCCTCTGACCAGTGGGGTTTTGTTTATTTCCCGAGGGCCAAATAGCTACACGAGGTTGAAACAGCATCAACAAAAAGCTGATGAAAAGAAATGGATGCCTGTGGGTCTGCCTCTGGCAGGAGCTCCCTGCTGGTGGAGCAGGACCGTATTTCCCACCAGGGTGGGTAGGAAGGAGAGCGGGCAGACTGTGCTCACACTGTGGGTCTGCTGGCCCCAAGGCACCCCACACATTGCAGGGACAGGCAGGGTAGCCCCGAGGACGTGTGTGCCATGTCCTTAAGCTCCTCTTCTCTCAGCTTCATCTGCAGCCATGGCAGCAGGAGCTGGGGCTGCGAGCCTGGACGGGGACTGGACAGCGAGCTGTCCTCGGGGAGCCACCTCCATCTGCTGCTTCCGAGAGGGCACGCAGGCATGCAGAGGTTTGGCTGCCAGGTAAATCAGTCCCCAGAGCCCTGAAAACTCAGACCTAAGCCACAAGAGAGGAGCCAAGGAGATTACAAGCTGCAGTCTGTGGTCAGCACCTCCATGATCCCAAATTAGTGCCGCTCCTCACCGCTGGCTCGTGGGGAGGACACGTGCTGCGAGCGAGCGCCTCAGCCAGCCTCACAGGGGCCGAGCTAACAAACGGAGGCTGCAATATTTCAATCAATAGGGGAAAAAAAAAAGAAACAGAACAGTCAAGAAAGACAGAGACATTATTGATGCTTCTATTACCGTCTGAAATTGGTCACTGTGGAGAAAAACAAGTAGCCACAGAGTGGACCTGGCCTGACCTTTCGCTCCTCAGCTGGCAGCAGATTGGTCATTCCAGTCACTGCCGGTGAAAAATGAGGCCGAAATCATCTTCTTGTAGCGGCTGAGGGACCGGCGCTCAGTCCCCACAGCAGGACAGAAATAACAGGTCAGGGGTGAAGCTGCAGCCCTCGCCATGGGCTGCAGAGAGATTCCCACATGACATATCGGGACGGGGAACAGAGGATTGATTCGCTGCTTAACGTGAGTGGTGTGCCTCCAAATACAACAAGACAGATCCGGCAGGGTCCCCAAACGGGAGAGGAGTTCCAGAGCAATGGGCAGAGCAGAGAGGAGATGTGTGCCCAGCAATGCACTCAGGCAGGGAATTTTCAAGGCAGGCAGCTAAATGCTGAAGAATAGGGCAGGACAAAGCACAGAAGGGAAATCTGGACTGCACAGTACCAAGACAGACACAGCGAACTGGGGCAGCGCAGACCTAGTGCTTTGTAGCTGCACAAATTCAGAAAGAAGGACAGCGTCAGGACTAATGCACAGAGCAGAGAGCCTGCAGTACCAGCCTCCTCCACGAACTGCTCGCATAGCCTCGGATAAAGTCACTTTGACTTTAAGTGCTGCAGTTCCCAAAAGCTATAAAAATGTTTTTCTTGTCTACTTAAATGATACCGTCTCTGAGGCATACGTCTAGGTGCAGTGCCTGATGCTTTCTTAAAGTAAGTCATAAACACAAGATTTAGGAGTCTCCAGCAACAGAGCAAACCTTGCATGCTCAAGGCCAGGTGAGGTTGGTCATACATCCGCAGGAGGACTCAGCTTGGGTGCAAAGGAAAGAGGACAGCTACATGAAATAAATCAACCTGGTATAGAGTGGGAGAAGCTCTGCCAAGAGGAGAAAGGGACACCCTCTTCTGGGAGACCAGAGTGGTCCAAGGAGGAAGATGATGGTCTGTGTGTCCAAAGGGATGAGCTGGCATAAGGCAGGCAGAGGAAAAAGAGCTAAATAAATGCAAGGCGTTAACCTAGTGGGCAACAGCTCGTAGAGAAGCACGGCAGACTTCTTGTTAGAGGAACAGGGAACCCTGGAGGAAGAATTAGAAATTGTTTTTCTCTAAGTATTTTTATTTATTTATTTATTTATTTGTGGTGGTGAGTTGTTGTTGTTGTTGCCCCTGCACATTCATCTGCCTAAGCGAACACAGAGACCCTGACACCAGCCCACCCTAACTGGCTTGGCTCCCAAGGTGGGCTTCAAGAAATAGCACTTGCCTTCCTATCACCACGCTGAACCAACTTCGGTGGCGAACCCTAATGAAGAACAGACGTCAGAGAAGTGCTTTAGAAGAACAGGTCACAAACACTCATAATAAATCTGTTCGGATGCACTTTGGGGAATGCAAATCACTTAAATTATTCAAGTGTCGAGCTGTTGGGACTCCGGCAGGCTGAGAGCTGTCACAGTGAAAACCACCGCAGCCCAAAGTGAGCAGGGTAAGAGAGGAAAGAAGCACATTTTAAATACAAGCTGCTCCACCTGCACTGTAGCTTGTAACCACCAGCTGCAGCTGAGGTACTTAACACACAGGTCTGAAAGGGTTTGGGGGGTACAAGGCAGGGGAAGGAATAAAGATGGGGCAGTAACTGCAGAGAAGTGATGGAAGACAATAAAAGCACTTGGCTGTCCAGCAAAGGGTGGAACAGAAGAAAGATGTATGTGATGTAATGGCGATGTGAGAGCTAGCTCCTCAGTTTAAAATCCAGCTGTGATAAATGTAGAAAGGCACTTTGGAGAAAGGAGATTATCCTCTCCCTTCTCCTGGAGATGGAGCACACTGGAGAAAAGGCTGAAGTCAGTTGACTTGCCCAAGCAAGAAAAAGGTGCGGAGCTGCATTTGGGTCCATGCCTCTGCCCAAGGCACCCGGCTGCCACGTGGGGCTCTACCTTCCATCTGGGTGGGCTCCTTCACCTGCCTGCTCCCCGGGAAAGGCTATTTGTAATCCAGCTCTTAGGATATTTAGACACACTCTTCTAATTACCAGCCTGCATTTATTAATGGTCTGTTTATACCCATTTGTTCTTGTTTCAGCATTGTCCTTTAGATTTAATAGCTCCTTTCCTTCCCCGCTGTTATGCCCCAATCTGCTTATGTGCAACAATCCCCTCCTCTTTTTCAGTCTTCAGTTTTGCTTGGCTGAAAAAGCTAAGCTCCTTAGTCGTCTCTTGTAAGAAAGGATCTTCATTCCCAGACCGTGATTTATTATTCTATTGTTTGAAAAATGCCTGTCAAAAGTTCATTATTTCCTTCTCCTTTTTTTTCCTTGGCTAAAATTCAGAATTTTGAGCAAAAATAAACGTAGTGCTTTTGCTGTCTGCTGCTACCACCAGCGGCAGAAAGACTGACTCGAGTTGTTACAAAGAGCAGCACAGGCAAACTGTGCAGGCAATTCAGTCATCAGGGGAGTTTAATTCTACCAACCCACCTGAAACCTTTTAAATTTGCTTTTCAAACACATTTTTAAGAAGCAAATTCTGCCTGTGACAAAAAACACATGGGTATTATTTGCAAGAAATAGTGTTTATTCATCAAAGTCGATAGGAATTTCTGTGGTGTATATAGATCAGCTCCTATTCAGTTACAGACGGCGCAGTTCAGAGAATATCCAGGCACAGATAAATGCTGGACTTTGTTGATAAGATATCTCGTGTCTCTCTGTACTTAAGGGCTTTAGAAATTGATTAACTGAAACCCTTATCGGGAAGGTAACTATTATAATACTCATTTTACTGACGAGGAAAACAGTATAAAAAAAAAAAAAGCTCAGTGACAGACACAAGGTTACACAGTGAATTAGTGGCAGGAATACTGATTCCATCTTCATCTCCCTGCTCTGACCATTAGCTACCCTCCCTTCCTCAGCATCTTCCCCCCTCGAAGTTCAGGTTTTATTTTTTTATTTATTTATTTTTCCCCCTGCCTTTCGACATTTTCTAGTTTGGCTGGAAGCTATGGAAAAAACACTGCCTATAGACAAAAAGTTGGCCTCAGCAATATTTTAAGTATGACAAGGAAAAAAATAAAAATAAAAATCTCCCTGAAAGAGCATATCCTCAGAAGATTTGCAGCCTGAATTCGCAGCTTCGGAGAATTGAGCTAAGCCACCGAATGGCTGGGTGCTTTATACGAAGCAAACCTCTTAAGGCTTTGCATTCATGCATTATTAGTAGCTTCATTCTATATCTAAGTTACTTATATGGCTCCTAATTACCACTGTATCTTAATACCTCATCTTAATGTATTTATCCTTACCGCAGCCCAGTGGAGCAAGGCAGTCTGGAGACTCCTGCTCCATGGACAATTTTTATGTTGTAGAAGACTCAGAGGGAACATGAGCTCGGTCTTTTTCCACTTCCCATCCTAAAGGCAGGCTCCAGGTTGCAGCTGGTAAAGCTTCCCCCACCTTGGTCCCTCGGGCTCCAAGCTCCGGCCACCTACAGGCTCCCTAACAAAGCCAGCCAGGTGCAGAGAGGTCCCCGTGGCCATCTACAGCTTGCTGGTCAGATAGAGCCCGAAATAGCCTGATATATTCCGTCTCTATTTATTTTTATTTTTTATATTTGGACCTAAGTGACTTGCCAGAGGTCACCAAAGAAGGCAGTGGCAGAGAGAACTTCAAGTGCTAAGTTCTGACTAAAATTAGAATGAAATACACAGCAAGAGACGAAAACACCGGCCCCAGGACTCCGTTCTGGGGCTATAATGCAGGAAGACTTAAAACCACATTTATAAGATAACACACCCAATATATCTATGGTTTTTCACCAGCCTGAGAAATGTTTCTCCCTGCTTCGGTCTCCTAACTCCAGCCTAATGAATAAAAGGGCTGTATGAGCAATTGGTGCTCAGAATTGATCGCCTGTACGAGGAAGCCATTTCATTGCAGGGCTAGAGATTGCACCCCCGTGCCAAGAAGTGTCCTCCAGGGCTCCTGGATATCTAAAATGTTGCTAAAAACTTGATCTAGCCCTTTTGCCCAGGGGCAAATTCTACCTGTAATTATTAGGACCAGGAACGCTCACCTAGTCCAGGAGCCTGACTACTTGAACATTTATCTCCATAAGCTTTACACTTTAATAAATAATTTACCCCCAAAATGCACTTAAATTAGATCTATAATTCCAGCATGAGGCTCTGGTGGTGTGAAGAGACCTCCTGACTTTGCTCCGATCATTTATAATGCCACCATAAGCCATCAGTGGAATTGCAGCATTATTATTTATAGCACCGCTTATATTGTTCCCTCTCTCGTTTATTATCCTCAATTGGAATGGCCCCGGCCAGGCTGTACGAAAAGACGCCGCACAGCTCCCAGCACGGGTCATTTCTTAGCACCGAAACGCTCCCTTCCTACGGGAGCGGCGATGTTATCGGCACGAGGATGGATACGAACTGCCTGGATCTCCTGTCCTCAGTTCTGCGCGTCCTGCCGTTCGGTTTGGGTAGCATCAAGGGGGGCGGCACCGAGGCTGCATCTTTTCGGTGGCTGCTTCCATTTTCTTGAGGAGGGCGGGCTGCAGTCCCGACACTGCACCAACCTGTGCAGAAACCTGCACAGGATGGGGGACAAGGAATGGGCACCCAACCGTGCACCCTTCCCGTGTCCCCCTCCTGAATTTGCACGCTGCGGAGCAGGAGCCCTCTGCCAACCCCAACCCCGTCCTCCTTACTCTGGTAGAAGCCGGTTACAACTACTAAATCTGGGATTCAAAAAAAAAAAAAAAGTGTCAGATTGAAGATCACCTGGTATCCCCAATGGTTTTTCTTTCCAGATGCATTATGATAATTGGAAGTGACATCACCTCGTGCTATTTTTGTCACAGGTGATTTTTTTTTCATAATGCATAGAACATGAGAGCCATCTCCAAGGCGCAGGGGGTGCACGCTCTGCTTCGCTTCATCCTACACCACTCTGGCAACACCTAACCCGCAGCAGACATGAAGCAGGACAAACCAGAGCCCAGGCAATAAAAGCAGGTAGAAATGCAGGATTTCCATGGGACGTGCTGCAAGCATCACCCATGGCAAGCAATTGCATTGCCAACGTCCTGCCTTGCCATTACTCCTGCTCCTAAATACGAGAAAGTGTCCTAAATGCTTAGGGAAAGTCTGCCTTTCTGTCCTCCCACCCTCCTAAGCTTGCCCGGATTTTCTCCAGTGACCCACTCGTTTCCCCGCAGCCCCACCTCGGTGCTCGCAGGCTTCCTGCCCCCCAGTTGGACCTTTGCAATCAAATCCATGAAAAGATACAAAGGAGTGAAGAGAGGAGCAGATAAAGGATCAGCACAGCTAAAAGTGGGAGTGAAGAGCATGAGGAAGGCTGCACATTCCCAGAGCTTACACCCCACAGCCCTGCAAAGCAGCGACGGCGCGGCACGGTCACGGGGATGGCGCGCCCCTCGGTCTGGGTTTCAGGGCACAGCAGAAGCCCGCCAGGAAAGAGGGATTAAACCTTGCAGCAGGAACAAAGAAAGGAAGTCCTTTGTGCCTCCCTCCCATAAGAAATGTATCAGCACGTTGGCAGCAGGAGGCCTTTCTGGGTTAATTTAGTTTTTTTTCCTCCTGAGTCCGGCAACATCGGAGTTCACTTAAGCAGAGCAAGAACCTCTCCTGAAAGGAGCAGGCAGGCTTCGGGGATTTCGTTTTTCTTGCAGAAAAGAAAAACTACAAGGAAGGAGGGGGGGATCTGACTGTGCTGCCCCGCGGAATCGCTCCGTTAACAGATCCCCAGCAGCCAGCCAAGGCTTTGCTTAAATCCTTGTGGGGCTGGAGGCTTTCGGAGGCAGCCCCCACTCGTTCCTGGTGCAGACCCAGCAGCAGGACGTGGGGAGCACCCAGAGGGCTGGGGATGGGGCAGCAGAGGAGCAGAACTTGTTAACTGGTTGTTGTTGTTGTTGTTGCTTTCTTCTGCATAATTCTGGAAATCAGAGGCTGCAGTTAGGAAATGAGCAAGGCTCAGGGCAAACCCCTCAGGTAGTTTCGTTTCCTCTTGTAGCAATGCTGAGGCAATCGGGCCAGAGAGAACTTCAAATTACGTGGTTTTTTTTTTTCCCTTTTTTCCTTTTATTTGATTTTTTCCTCGCTGTAGTTGTCTTGCTGAACACTGTAGATTTGGTGGACTGCACAAGCAGCCATCTGGGATCTTCATGTAAAGACACATGGCATTAAAGAGTTACTCAGTTCAGTCCTGAAGTCAGCTGTGTGTCACACTTCTGATGTCCTTTCTTCTGTCACTGAGAAGTAGTTATATTAAGAAGTAGTTACAATAAGAATATAAGATCTTGAAACTGAAGAAAATTTTAAAACAGTAAAAAATCCCCCCCTTCAGTCGCTTCCATAACAACGGATTTGTTTGGGGCACTAAATCTCAGCTTTCTGCCATTGTCATTCGCTGTGTCTGGTTTGGAGCATGGCAGAGAGGGACACACAAGTCCCGCTAGAAGCCATTAAGGGCTGGGAACTGGACAACTGTTATGCAGACATCCCTCAGAAGTATTTCTGGCACTTGTGGTTCCTGGCTGGGTACTGGAAATGGGGATGGAAGAAAAAAAAAATATATATATATATATCAGAGCTTTAAAAAAAGCAAAAAAAGCACGGAATACGGGACATGGGAACACAAAACTTTCTGTTTTTGACAGGCTCTGCTACTTCTTTATGCCCTTTCCTCTTCTCACAACTGGGAAGCCCAAGGAATTTTCCAGACATGGCTCGTGCAGCACCCCCAGCACATGCCCATGTGAAATGGGGCCTCGATGCTCTTAGGGAACAGTCGGCCACCGACATCTACAGACATCCACCCTCGGTGGAACGAGATCTTTGTAGCTCTGACTACTCCTCCCTAAATAAGCTCCTAATGAAGTTTCACATCATGCTGGCACCTCGTATTTTTCACACAGATGTATAAAAAATGATGTTTCCATACATTGTTCTTTCCTCAAAATCAAGAAAATCTGTTCTGTTTTATGAAAACCTCTGCTTTGAGAGACAAGAAGGGAAATGCACTCACTACTTTGCCCCTTTGCTGTCCCTGAAACTTCCAGGAATTTCAGTCTCTTCCTCCCGCAACACCGTGCTCCTCGTGGGGTCTCAGCCCAGCCCGGGACTGTTGGTGCAACCCGTGTCATCGATACACAGAAGGGATGTACCAGAACCACCAGCACTTTGGTGCTTTTATCCACAGCCCCGCTGAATTCGGTGTTTTTCAAATTATGCTGTAGCTGTTTTGACTGTGCCCTTGTTTCACAGGTGAACTTTGCTGTCAGGTAGATAGAAATGATTGAAAAGTCCCGGTTATTTCTCAAGAACTGCAGGCTCTCTTTGTCCATTCATCTGTCGATAGGCACATTTCCCCTCTTGCTAACATGGTGTGTTCAGACAGGATGACATTTTTTCCCTGAAACATTACCCAGCCGAGCCCTGCAATAAATGGCTGTATCTTCAGCAGATTTGGAGATCCTGATTGTAGGGCTCTTGAAAATCTCCCTTTAAGGAGCAAAAGGTTTGAAATCACCACCGCGATTAAGCAACCAGCATCCCGCTCTCCAGTTTGAGGCACAAAGGTACAAGAAAAGAGTCCCACATCCTGCAACCAGAGCTGTTTGCTGAGCAGACCTCTGCAGCCCTTTTAAAATGCCCTGGATTTCTATGCAGACGCATCGAACTTCGCTCGCAAGAGCAGGCAGAGAACGGCTGGGAGGCACAGGGAGCCCACGAGGTGGGCAGCCCCCCGGGATGAGGCTGGGCAGAAGGGTTCAGGGGTTCTGCTGGAGTCCTAACGAAGGGGCTTGAAAGGCTGCACTGCGGGTACCGAGCCATCCCAGAGCCATTCCCAGCGAGAGGTGCACGATGACAAACGTTTCTGCCCACGGGAAGCCCACTTCCAGCCTCACTTGCTCCCTCTGCAAGCCTTGACAGTAGCATTCCCCTGCCCCTCGCCGGCTCTCTGGGTTTTTCTGGCCCTCATCTCTCTTGGTGGAAGCGGGCTCTGATTTCACTCAACCTACTGCCAGTGCAGGTACAGAAGGGTACGTTATCCCCGGCACATCTGTCCTACCCTGCGCTTGGCAGGAATGAAACTGTCTGACTATGACCTGCCCTTGGGGACCGCGATGGAAATGAGACGTCTCTCTCACAAGGACCTCCCAGCAAGCACAATTGAAATATCTCTGCGACCGCAGCAGCTCCGTAATGAATGAATTAATTGATTTCACCCTCAGCTTCTTCTCCATCAACCCCACCGGCCCCGCAGCGCAGGAGGAGCTTTGTTCCCACTCCCGTTTCCCTCTCAGCCCTGCTCTATTTCGGGCAGATGAAACGGCCCCAGGGCTGAGCGAGGGTGGGAATCCCCACACCTCGGCTCTGGATGGTGGCCAGATCGCTGGGCTGGGATGGAGGGAGGAGAGCTCGCACCTTCCAGCTGTCCCCAGGGCTTCTGTTAATGGATTTCATGGGTCTGGGAAGGCCGATGAGCTCCTAGGACATCTGCCTAGGTCTGCATCGCTGTTTGAGGAGCTCACGTGGCCATCATGGCGTCTCCAGGTAGCCCCAGTTCTCCCCTCACTCCTTAATCTCAATTATCTTCTGCAAAAGTGCTGCAGGGCTCGCTGCCAAACTCCTTCCATCTCCAGGTGGCTCCGCCAACCTCTGTGACCAGCAGGGCAAGCCCAGGAACCACACAGATGGGGCAGACATCCGCCTCTAAACTGTGCCCAGGAAGGAGCCTAACTGAGATGTGGTGATCCCCTGGGGCCTGAAAAGGACGGGTCCTCTCCTCATTTAAAGGACGGGTCCTCTCCTCGTGTGAAGGATGACGGGTCCTCTCCCCATTTAAAGGCCAGGTCCTTTCAATGTTTGTAGGATGAGTCCTCTCCCCGTTTACAGGCAAACTGCTCCCCCTCGAGTCAATGCCCACGGGTGTCACTGCAGAGGGCTTCGTGCAAGCTCCTCCGGGTGGGCCAAGCAATCAGAGAGCTCCAGGAGAAGCCCACGGGACCCAGGTCTCTGCAGAGCTGTTAAATACCTGAAATTCTCCTCACAGCCTGGAAAGCAATCACACGCAGCTGAGGGTCCTGTGTAAGGCGTCGGATACGAAAGCTTCTGCGTGGTGTGTTGCAGTCATCAGAGGGCAGCCCCAGGAGTTACGGCCTCAGGAATTTTGGCCGTGGCTCTGAAGGGACTCTCCCGTGCCCCTGAGCAGGCCGTGTGGCTTCAGCTGTGCCTCAGTTTCCCTGTCAAGTTCTCCAGTTCCAGTCAGATTTGCTGTCCACTGCAAGGCATGTATCTTCAAATGCTCCTCGTCCAGAAAATGTTGCATTTATGGTATCTTTATTTTAATATTTTACAGTATTTACAGTATTTACAGGAATATTTTACAGTATTTTTTCGAGGGCAAGTTCTGAACATCCATAATGCTGTTGTTCCACCTTACTGAAGGGGTTGAGATCCTTCCATTTGATCAGTGGAAGCGGACATTTTGCACAGTTTCACATTTTGTGTACGTTCATATATTTCAACTCAATTTGGGATAAAAACAGATGTTAAAAAACTGGAATTTTCCTCTTGGGTGAAGTCAGTCTTGAGGACATCCGCGATCTGCATTTCTGAGTAGCCACAACTGCCAGCAGCAGCATGAAGGGTTACGTGCTGGCACATGACCCTCAGTCCCTCTTTGGCAACGCGACACCCTAGGGGTAGGCTGCACAACTACAGCCCAGGATTTCTTAACAAAGAATTAAACCCACTTACTAGCAGGTGCCACCTGCCTCAGGACGCGGTGTTTAAAGCACGTGGCTGTATCGTGACCAGGCACCGTGGCACCATCCGAGAACCATGGGTGTGGGTGAGATTTCACTGTGTGGCTCCTCGAGACAAGACGAAGAGAAGGGGGCTCAGGTGCACGAAGCTGTTACACGTGCGGCCGTGTTCCGGGCACAGAAGAGGAATCAAGGCCAAGACATCGGGGCTCCATTGCCCAGAGAGGGACGGATGAGTCTTAGGGAGACCATTGTGAGGAAGCTTCAGATACCTTTGGACGGCTGCTCACTGTGTCTCAAGCCTGCGGCTTCCTCTCTCCCATCTTCCCTTGTTCTGTTTCTACTCCAAGCTACCTGGGCGGGCTGTGCTGGAAGGGGCGCTGCTGTAGCTGCTGCAAAGGCTTTGTTCCAACGCCACATCAGAGCTACCAAAACAGTAAGCGGGATGTCCTTGTGAAGGAGGGAAAGGGGATGCCAGAGCCATCAGTAGCCTGCCCACAGCCCCGCTGAACTGTGTTTCCTGGTCCTTCTCCAGCCACGCCATCCTCAGAAGAGGTTCGAGTCCAGCATCCAGAACAGGGCTCAGGGGGACCTCACTGCAGGACTGAGCTGCTCCTCAGCGCGGCCAAAATGCTGCCAGCCTGCTCCCACTCCTTCCCCTCACTCCTTTCTCTGCCGTGTTTCACTTTGGTGAAAGAGAATTGCTCTGACTGTATCTTCCTTGTAGACATTAAATACCTTTCAAAGCAAGGTCAGAGTCCCCGGAGCTGCGACAGCGCACACCGAGATAACGGCTCGGGCTGGGCGCGCTTCCCTCGCCACAGGCGGGGAGCTGCTACTCCGTGTCACGGGGGTTTCTCTCCAGGCATTGTCACAGCTCAGCACCTCCCGAGCTTCCAAGGGAAGGAGCAGACCTTGTGAGCCCTCATCCTTACACACCTGCAGGAACGGATGGCCATGGTAAGTCTGGGAGCCGGACAGCTGCGTGCATCGTCTTTGAGATTTTCCATACGCACGCACACATCGATGCTTCCGAGGAGAAATAACGCACCCACGGCATCGAGGCAGCACCAAGAGGAGCAGCCTTGAAACAGGAGGAGCTAATGATTTGTGGCAGACTGACGGAGCCCGGACACACCGCGGCGCAGCACCGCGCACGCCAGGTTCCTGGCAGCTGGTTCATCTCCCCGTGTCACATCTGATGTTTGAGGAGGGAGCAAACACACGAGTTTATTTCCAGCGCCTCTCCCTGTGAGACGGGTGACCTTTTCGTAGCTCTGGAGGGCAAGGGAGAAGGCAGCCTACGAAATGTTCAGCCGATGCTTGACAAATGAAGATATGTAAACGAGGCGAGGGACGGAGGGGGAGCCGGGCTGGAAGCCGGCCCCGTTAGTGGGGGACGCGTTTGTGTTGGCTTCTGCATTGAGGAACGGCGCTGGGGGGCTAGTAAGGGGGATCTGGTGGAGCACAGGTTCGGATGGGGCGCTGGGGATGGCTTATCCCATTATTCTGGGGAGAAGAAGCCAAGCTGGCAGCAGCCCCGCTCACTGGAGAGAGGCTCAGCGCACAAAGCACTGCTGGGAGTGCAGAGGGTCTCGCATCGCTTCCACCCCCACCAAGCAAGGCAGCAAGCTCCACGTTCCCACCTCTTTGATGCCAGGAGGGACACCCACCACAGCCACGGCTGAGCACAAGGTCCTGGAGCCAACACTGGAGCCGAGGAGGCTGCACAGAGCCCCTGGTGGGCACGGTTCAGTGCCCCTTCGGTCACCCCTTGCCAATAGAGCCGGGCAGAGTGGGTCCCATTCACACCACTCGGTGCCCACCCTGTGCCACCAGGGGCAGCCCCAGGGGGACCTTCATCCCTGCTTCTCAGCACCTCGGGCACTTGTTGGGAGCAAGCAGAAGGTCCCAGCTGGCTCCCCTCAAGCTCCTCCCGTTGGCTTCTGGTGGGCTCCAGCCTCCTCAGGCAGCCTCCGCATCGTGGTACTGCTGATGGGGGAATCTGGGCTGGGAAGGGCTTTCGGAAGGCCCTGATAACAGTCTGACCCCTGAGCAGCTCCCTCAGACGCGGAGGTCAGCTCAGCTGCTCCACGCGGAGCAGAGGGCGTTGGTAATCCGGCTGAGCCTGGCTGCGCCCCGCGGCGGGGCCGCAACGCTGAGCCGCAAACACGGCTTTCCGCCGGGTGAGCTAACAGCTGGGAGCGACGACTGCCTGGATCACGCCACGCAACGGCTCCGTGATTTGTACACAAGGAGAAACTGGACGGGGCCTGGCTCTGCAGCTGTAGGTAGCTCGACTCTTCTGCATCGCTTGCTTCGGGGAACGGTCAGGCGAGATGAGGTTTGCTAGAGTAGCTTATGTTTTCGGAAAGTCTTCTTGATAGGAAATGTGATTCATCAGTTGTGGCTTTTCTGACTAGATAAGAAGTTTGCAAACAGAGCTGTTCTCCTAGAAATCTCTTCCCAGACTGCTCTCCTTCTGAAATCCCGATCGATTCAAGGCCCAACCTAAGCTGCAGCTTTCATCCCAGTAGGACCCCGCCACGCAACCCCCCAAATGCTCCCGATGACAGATTTGTGGATTTTTTTCCTTGAAACAAACAAACAAAAAAAGACAGATCCTGTATTTGTTTTCTATGGCAGATAAGAAACCAACGTTTCATTTTTAACTGGCTCTAAATGAAACACCTCTGAGTTACAACACGTGAGCACGGTGGGCAGACATCCGCTACACGCTCCCCTACCAGATCCGAACTGGAGGACCGTGGGTTCTTCCTTCACGAGCGAAAAGACCCGGCTGATCTCCTCCTCCTATCCCTTTCCCTGCCTCTCTGCCTTTTGGGGTACAGCCAGCACCAGAAGGAGAATGAAATAGAGTGAAAAAAGCTATTTCGTCTCTTGCCAGCTCGGTTGGAAACAGGGAGTACTGGAGATCTCCCAACTCAGCCCGGCTTTGGAAGACCTCCAGCCCGCTCTGCTGGGGCCCGAGGCTCCGGGGGGCTCTGCAAAGTGGCTGAACTTCTGGGAAAAGCCAAGGACGGCACAAAGAGCTCAGCTGTGCAAGGACAGAGGGGCTGATGAGGACTCGAGGGAGACGGGACACCTGCCTGGGACAAAATGCAGTCTGGAAAGTGGATATTTGTATGTTCTGATGGCATTTAAATAAATGAGCATTAATTTAATTCATCTATTAAATGTGACGACAGGTTTGTTCATGAATGATGTTGGGGAAGGCGTTGTTGTCTCTGCTCTGAATGTCCCGGTTTGGGGGAGGACGGGGAATGCCTCTGACCTGCACACCGTCACAGAAACACACCGTCCAGAACTTTATGTCTTCTCAACCCAGATATCCGCAAACTTCCAGCCCCAAACCTACAATCGTTTTGAGCCGACAGACCACGAAGGCTTTTGCAGACAGCGGGCTCCGAGCTCCGCCTTCGTGCCGTCCCCAGGGCGAAGCACGCACTGGCACACAGCTCTCGGCAGCCGCAGACCCCGTGCCGGTGCCAGGAGCACAGACCCTTGAGGCAAACCCAAAAGGCCGCAGCTCATTTTTATGCCCTGGCACTGTGAGCTAGATGAAGGAGTTCACAGAAGTTTGTTTTTTTTTGGCGTCCTTGCTGCTGGCAGCTCCCTCTGCCTTTCCAACCACGGTCCGAGCCCCTGCCCGGCCCAGCAGGGAAGGCTCCGGAGCTGCCACCGGGCTGGAGGCGGCTTGGACTCACCCAGCCACCGTGCCTCGGAGCCTGGAGGGGACAAGACGTGGATGGCAGCGCCTGCTGGCAGCCATCCGTCCTGGCACGGAGGCACCTGGAAGCCAGGTCGTGTACCTGCCCACAGCCGCTGCTTGATGCCGTAACTCATTCCAGCGCCGACGGCACGTGGCGTTACCGTGGCGTGACAAACACAGGCCATGTGGGCGATGCCTCTGCAGCCCCGCACCGCAGTCCTTGATGCTGTCAGCACTCGGTGCCATCGGAGAGACCAATTGCTAAGGTCGGATGCGTGGCTCCAAGTTCCTGCCCTCCCCGGCGGTGGGAGGCTTGCTCCCAGCCCCTACCTGTGGCCATGGAAACAAGCAGCAGGGCTCCTCACCGGGCGCTCTCCATCCTATTGATTCTTTGGGAGATTTATGGCAGAGACCCGATCTCAGTGAAGGAGCTAAATCCAATTCACTAAGGAATTACAAGCCTGTCCGATCAATAATCTATTTATCTCCTTCACTTTGCCATCTTTAAACACTCCAGGCCTGTCAAAAAAAATTGAAAGCTTTTTAAAAATGAAATTATCGAAGTCTGGAATGGCTTCGCCAGGGCTTCTGGAAAGGATCTCGAAACCAGGACGGATCCAGTTCAGGATCCAGCACTTAGCAGAGATCTGTCATAGCTCCGGGAGAACGACAGCAATCCAGCAAGCAGGGCAGGACGGAGCAGGGGAGATGCGGCACCTAACATGTAAAGAGAAAGGTTTGTGTATCTACATCTGGATACACACAGCTCAGAGGAAACTGAGGTGCGGAGCGTTAACCCCAGCTGAAAATGCACCGCTGAGCTGCGGGCTGTAGCTGCATTCGGTCCTGACTGTAGCAGATCACCAAGTTTAATTTCACCAGCACATGGCTCTTCAGACGCAGTCATTATGTGTCCCTGGGGCAGAGGTGTGCTGCATCCCAGAAATAATGTTATTTTTCAGCTCTCATGCAGCACTTCTAATTAATAGGTGGTAGAGCAGCTTGCATGGAAGAGAACCGAGGCCCAGGGAGGGAGCAGGGCGAGCTGAAAGCCGGCCAGCCTCAGGAGCGGGCACAGAACCAGCGCCTCTTTGAGGAAGAGCAGCTCCCGTCCTTTTCCAAGCTCCAGCGCTATTTTTATCTGAGAGACGCAGGCGTTTACAAACACGGGGGCAGCTTCGGGATCGCGCCACACACGTAAACTGCTTTTGTAGCGAAGTTCTTTGCCAAAGAAATATTTACATCCATGCCTAAGCCTACCTTTCTACGGATCAACTCTTACAGAGATCATTCGCAATCCCAGTGGGACGTAGCCATGGATTCTGTTGGCCAACAGGCGGGATATTCGCTGGGTTGCACAGAGCTGGGGAATCGCAAGCACAGTTTTTCTAAGGGAACAAGCAAGGGTAAGCATGACGTTCACACCTACCTGTCTGGGGAAGTCAGAAGTCCCGCTGACACTCATGATGGCGCACTGGTGTCTGCGAGCTCCCAGCCCCGTGTTTGCTTCTGCTTGCAGGACGCTGGCTCCCCACACTGCCCCATTTTTAACAGGATCCTGTACCCGACCTCATTTTCTGCACCTGAAACTCTGGCACTGAAGCAGGAAGGGGCTAAATTTCTCTGGAGATGGAGAGGGGCCGGTTCCTCTCACTTCAGAGGTTAATGAATGGAGTCACTGGGATAATTAATGTTTTGCTGATGAATTAATCACCCTCGCAAGCAGTTCCTGCCTTTCTCTCCGCAGAGAGGCAGGGCCCTCTGGAGATCTCGCACATCCCTCGCTCAGGTGGTTTCCCTGCGCTGACAGCCCCGGTTCTGGAGCCGCTTACAGCCTGCCTCTTCCGCAGGGGGGCTGCCTTTCGGGGGGAGGCAGACCCAAAAAGCTAAGGGCTGGGGTTTGAGAGACTGCAGGCCGCCAGGATCACGCTTCATTGCAGTCTGTACTAATGTGGGCTGTCTCCATCCCGAGCCTGCATCGCTCACCCCCAACAAGCACCCGCAGCCGTGCCAAGGAGCCCTGCTTTTCCTTCCCCTCACTGCTTGCCTTCTCCATCCATCCCCAGCCTTACTCTGGGTATCGATCCCAAGCCCGACTCAAATCGCTCTCTTTCAGGTCCTCTTTGTGAAGAGCATCGCTGAAGCACTCCTCCAAAGAGCCCTTGTTGTTTCCTTGTTACTGGAAGTGTGAGAACGCGCGCGGTGACCGTGCCAAAAACATCACCAACCTTCTGTGGCAGCCGCAGCGCCGACAGGAGCCGCCGCCGCACGACAGCCTCCTCCCCTGACTGCAGGCACATGTGAACTGCGATTTCCAGGGGACGGAGAGCCGAGAGTGGTTTCACACCATTATTCCCTAAAATAATCCCTGTAAAGTCAACAGGGCTCCTTGAACCGAGCCCGCAGCGCTCAGAGTCGCGGCGGCATCTTCAGGCGGAGGACGGGGGCAGGTCCGGGTGAGGAAAAGGCACCTCTCCTCCTCGGGGTGCTGCAGCGCCCGTCCGGATCACAGGCTGTCATTACGCTTCAAGGGAAGGAAACAGGAGGCGAGGAATTCAGCACTGAGCGCTTCTGGCAACCTGTGTGTTAGGCAACGATTTTGTATGGGCACCTCGGACGTGATGAAGATATCCCTGTAGGAAGTACACAAGGTCTGGGGTTTTCTGACTGGCTCTTATCAGGAGGAGAAAGCAGGATCGAAAACCTGACCTTTTTAGCAGAAAATGAATACTACAGCACTTTGCTGTTTCACAGGGGAAAACACAGAAGTAATTTAGCAATCCAGAGGTGTGGGAAGCAGGGCTGTCACCCCCCAACCCGTACCTCTCTCAGCCCCTCGGTCTGCAGGTCAACCTCCCCACAACGAGTCCCAGGAGCGGTCGGCTCTGACCTCAGCCCACGGCTCCCCCTCCCGTCCCGCTCCAGCCGCCCGGTCTGCTGCCTTGTTTACGGTCACCCTCGGACATCCCGGCTCTGGACACCCATCCATCTCGACGTGGCCTTTCTTCTTGTCGTTTGAAATGCTCCCCGTGATTTATGGCCCGGCAGCTCCCCCGTCACATCTCCGGCATGTTATATGGCGCTGGCGTAATGCTAACTCTTAAACCACAGAGGAAGCGAACGCCGCTAATTTATGCCCGGCTTTTTTTTTTTCCTTCCCCGGCGTAATTCTGATTTTAATGCTCCATCCACACCGCGTCAATATCCTTTCACCGCAAGCTAGTGAAAACAAGAAGTAAATATTTCATTGCCCATTCTTTCCCCTCTTAAAAAGGTTTCGCCCGCGCCGGCTCACCCGGCGTGCCCCGGGGTTAGACAAATAGGAAGCGACGGCGGTGTGCCCGCGGTGTGCCGCCGGGCTGCGCGGGAAGGGCACTGCCCACACGTCTCAGCTCGACGGGAGAGCTGCTGGCTCTTGGTGCACGAACACAGCGACCGGGCTAAATTACTAGCCTGAGCTAATAGGAGGGTCTAACACCATGCTAATTTATCAGTCTGGTGTTGCCATTTGCTTCGTGGAGCTATATTCAGAAAGCACATCAAAGCGCTCCGGGAAAGGAGAAAAAAAAAGGAAAGAGAGAGAGGGAGGGAGAAGGGTAACAAGCCATTGGGTAAAATATTAACAGGCAAAGACAGATCTCTGGCCAGGGGCACTACAGAACGGCTCGGCAGCCGGAGGGGTGCGTGTCCTGCTGGGCACAGCTCCCCTACTCCACGGTTCATCCAACCGAGCCGCAGCTAAATCCCTGCTTGGGCTGAGGAACCCAGCAGGGTTCCCCACTAAAACACAAAGCCTGTGACCCCCGTGGGTCTTCACATCGCCCCAAAATTGTGGGTAAGGGAGAAACACTTTCCCCTTCTTGTGTTTGGAGGGAAGAAGAGAAAACCTTACTACAATCTCAGCTGAGCCCAGGTCTGCAGAGCGCTCAGGCTCCTCACCTTGAAGCACAAGATCCAGAGAATGCGGGGTCTGCGCTGGTTCTCAGCCTGCGAAAAGACTTGAGGCCACTAGGCAGGCCCTGTGCAGATGAGCCCTTCATGCACACACAGCCTAATGACCCTGAGGCTTTAATGACCCTCACAGAGCACTCCCTGTACCTGCTAGGGCCAGGCTCTCCTGGTCCTTTGCTGCCTCTGCCTCCCGCCAGCCTAGCTCCCAGCGGTCGCCACGCAGTCCCAGCAGAAGGCCGGCACAGCAGGACACGCAGCGAGAACACCAGCTCCCTGCAGTACCCATGGGAAGCTCTGCTTCCCGTGTCCCCCTGGGTCCCCACCCAACACTGAGCAGTGCCGCAGGGACACCAGGACAGGCCTTCAGGCGCTCCCCTCCCTGCTGAGCACGGAGCAGGGACGGAGCCACCGCTGGAAACCCGCTTCGTACCCCTCGGCTCCTTGAGATCATTGTCTGCTTTGCTCCAAAAAGAGCTGCTGTGAGACAAATACCTCTCCCAGGACGACTGAAGTAGGTCACATCAGGCGGTGCTCAGGAGCGCCTGTCTGACACCTCCCCGTCAGCTGCACCGCTCGGCCTCCTCCTCTCCTCCTCCTCCCTCTCTCCCCCATCCCCTCTACTCCTTCTCTGCCAAAGGTCCGTGAAAAGGGAGCTCCACGAGGGGGAAACATCTCAAGCAGAAGCCGTGTTCAGCTTTGGCAGCTGGAAGAATCAATGCTAACACGGCCGATGCGCGCAGACAACAGCTGACACCGGCAAAGAAGCATCAGATGGGCGAAACCCTGATGGGGTTGGACAGAGGGAAGCCGTCCTGCGTGGGGATGGAGCCCCGCGGGCCCTGCAGGGAGCAGGACCATAAAATAAGGACTACAGTAAAAGGTCAAGCATCATTTAAGTGACAGGCACCAGGCACTGGAACGGCCTGAGGGCTGTAGTTGCTGTTCCCCAGACCTGATGGACAGAGGAGAGACCTTTGCTGCCCGTGCCCAGCTCTGGCATCGCCTCCCCAGCACCTGCAGTGCTCCGTGCATCCTCCTGGTGCCACCCCAGCTGATGGGACAGAAAACCAGCACAGAAAACCATGAGCTCAGCTCACACGATCAGAAAATAAACTCAAAATATCAGACATTACACCGGCCTGGACATCAGGCTGTAGTTGGCAAAAGCCTTTTGGCTGGAAAAAGGCAACAGGAGATTATTTTTTTTGCTCTTTGCTGGGTTCTCCAATGCGAGAGCCGCCCTCTGCCCCCTGTGAGCCACGGCGGCTGCAGGCGGTGCCGTCCTGATGCGTCCCTGCAGCCTGACAGCAGAACCTCATCACTACTGCACTTAAAGGGCTCACCCACAGAATCACAGAATCACAGAATGCCTAGGTTGGAAGAGACCTACAAGATCGCCGAGTCCAACCTCTGACCTAACACTAACAAATCATCCCCTAAACCATATCCCTAAGCTCCACATCTAAACGTCTTTTAAAGACCTCCAGGGATGGTGACTCAACCACTTCCCTGGGCAGCCTATTCCAGTGCCTCACAACCCCTTCTGTAAAGAAGTTTTTCCTAATATCCAATCTAAACCTCCCCTGGTGCAACTTTAGCCCATTCCCCCTCATCCTGTCACCAGGGCAAAGCCAGAGCCAGCTGCTGCCAGCAAACGCCCCCATCCTCACAGCCAGCCTCTGGTGACACAACAGGACGAGGACCTCGGGGCCACCCGCCCACAGCAGGACCGCAGCTCCCCGCACACCGCGCGCAGCTGACGCCCACCAGCACCAAGGGGTCGAACACCCGAGCAAACGGAGCTTGGATTGTACTAACGAGGAATAAAATGAGCTCTCTGGTGTAAGGCTGCCTGAGCTTTGGAGGAATTTGGGGCTGGATGCTTAGGGAGCTTCTGTCTCTCGCAGATGAGCTGCGTGGAGTGCCAAGTGTACGTCCTCTCGGGGGACAAATGAGTTTTGTTTCTGGTACAAACCTACAGGACTTGCTTCAGTTTTACAAATTTCCTTTCTAAATGGAAGTACTTTAGAGGGAAAGGAATTGCACCAAAAGAAATCCTAAAAAACAAAGTCCTCTGAAAGCATTTGGATCTGACTGATCCACCAAGCAGTGGCTCAGGGTAAGGACAGGATGACAGACGCTCCTGCTGCAAGCTGCTCCGCTTAGCCCTGAGCGAGATCCCGCGGCCACCCGCGGCCCTCCACGCAGTGATGCTCAGAGCTCTGCGGGCCCAGCTGAAGACACCTGATGCCGGAGCAGATCTCCTTCTGCTAGGAGGAAAAGAGCTTTTTGCCCCGGCCTGTTTCCATAAGTACAATTGGATTTAAATTCAGAACAGCACAAAACAGAGAGAAGATACAAGGAGTCTTTCTCTAAGCGTTCCAAGTGACTCTGTGGGTATCAACGGCAGCTTTTGTGGGAGCAGATAGCAACTTCCACCCAAGAACTTCTGCTTTCCCAGCATCCACGTCCCCTGGACTCTCTGGGGTCGGGACCAACCTGCCCTTGTCTTGGAGGCTTCTGTTTCCGCTCCAGCCCCAAGTAGCAGAGCTGAGCCCAGCAGAGCCACGACCCCTGCAAGCCAGCAGCGTCCTCGCCTGAATGAATGATTCAGGGCAGGCTCGCCGGGAAAGGGAGGAAAGTTTGTTCTCAGGCTCCAGCTAAGAAGAAGTTTGCAGACACATTCGATGTCACTACAGGACATGAACTGCAGATTCACCTGAAACTTTAGGATTCTTACCAGATGTCTGCGAGGATTTTTCTGTCACTGGGGGCACATAAAACCCTCTCCTCGCTGTATCCAGGCAGCGCAGCCTCGCTTTCTGAGCTCTCTTTTCTAGGAGGATGAGGACACCGATGGATATTACAGATTGCTTTTCGGTGCCAGGGTCTGAACAAAGGCCAGGATGGGGAAAAAAAAAAACCCTCAGCCACATCCCCAGATGAGAAATACGTCTGGCTCCAGCTCCGAGCTCTGCTGCTCAGGCCCATCCATGTCACCGAGGATAATCAGACAAGTAGCTTGTTGGAATCCTAATCCAGAGCCTGAGCTAATGGCTAAATAATCCCCACATTAAAACCTTCCACAGAGCTAAACGAGAGAACTCGGTTTGCAAATGCCTCCAATTAAACGAACCATTGGGGTCAGCGCCCGGGGTGAAGGCAGCGAGGGAGGCGGGCTGGGAGCCCCGAGGACAAGCAGCATTTCCAGGGCAGCAGTCCTGAGCCCGTCCCTCTGGTCTCTGGCAGGGTTAAGCACTGTCACAGCATCAGCGAAACGTGGTCTTTATTGCTTCATTTGTGTGGTCTTTATTGCTTCGTTTGTATCTCTGTGTGTCTGTTTTCATTAGGCCAGGGATGGCTGTCTGATGACAACCCGGGACGGATGGAAGGGGTGGGTTGTGTGCTTCTTTTCCTGCTTTGCCTACCTCCTCCCGCCACCTCGGACCAGAGCTGAAATAAAAGGCACGTAACGATGAAGTCTGTGGATGAAGCCTGTGGACATCAGCGCAGCCTTAATGAAATGTCTGTGCCTGGAACACATTAGTAGGCAAGAGCTGAGACTGGAAAAAGATGAGGCTGCTGAAGAGCTGGCAGAGCCGGGATGGCAGAGCACGAGTCAGAGGGAACAAGGGGGAAAAGGAGACAGACACCCGAGGAGGGGCTGCTCTGGCAGAGCTAACTGCTGTCCCCCTCTGGTCCCAGCCCTCCTGCAGACCCGCAGAGCCCTTCCACACTCCCCAAACCTTCCTGTCCCTGCACCCACAGCTGGCAGGGGCCGAGCTCCCGTGGCCACGAAGGAAGCAATAACCACCGGTCATTTCATCAGGCAAACAGCCCGCGGGTCACAGCTCTGCAGAGGTTCGGAGTCCCTCAAAGGGGAGGCTGGCGGATTTATTTCCTTGATTTCCATTTCGATTTCATTCCTTTCCTTGGCTCTGCTTTGCACTGAGGCAGCAGAGATGCCCAGAGGGGTGTTGGTGCTTCTCCGAGGGGTGGTGGGGAAGCCCTCAGGCTGTTCCTGCAGCCAGGTCTGTGTAGGAGGCATCTCGGAGCCCGATGTTCTCGGGCCAGCAGGTTTGTGACCCAGTGCCATTCCGCAGGTGCCATCATCCACGTCACCTCTCTACAGGACAGGGGAGAGCACAGGGGTGAGAAATCCCTGCACTGCAAATAAAACTTCACTATTCTGGGAGCCCAGCTGGCAGCTCTTCCCCCAAAAAAGCTTGTTTCCCCCATATTTACACAGCTCCTCTGAACACCAGCCTCTTAAAAAAAACAAAACACCTAACTTTCAGATCCATTGCTTTAAAGCAAATGTGATGAATAATCACCAATACCATTGCAGGGCTGGCTGTATTGCTCTTTAATTCCAGAAGGATTCTGCTCTGTCTCCCCGAAGACGCGCGTTTGACTTTGCTGCTGTGCCCTTTCCGTGGCGTTGCAGCCTGCGATCGTGCCTGCCTCCTGAACGGCTTTGTCAGATCGTTCCTCCTCAAACCTTGTTAGCAATAATAAAGACAAAATAAGTTATAAATACGTTTGTGGTTTCCTTTTTGCTGAGTTGTAATTTGACTAACAAATTAAATTAATTTAATTCACAAACTAATTATTATTCGGTTAGAAGTAGATTGGAGAAAGTTTAGTTGAAAATGGACTTTTCAGGGAAAGGAAGAGACAGCAGCCCTTGGAAACAACCTAAACGTGGGGAATGGGATGAGTGACATTTTGAAAATCCTCTCTCATTAACCGGCTTTGGCTTTCAGCATGTGTCATTTCTATCCCGATTTGTAAAGCTAATATTTCTTTCCATCACATATGTTGGGTAGACAAATCCGCGGAAGCAGAAGATGTTGGTGATGGAGCTATGAAAGCAGACAGACCTCCCCAGGAAGACAAGGGGCCATCTTCTGAGCTGGAGTTCTGGCTGCCGTTACTTTCTCCTCCGATCTCCAAAGCCGCATCCGGGAAAAAAAGGCTCCTGGTGCCGCTGCAAGCTTCGCTGATGTCTTGTGATCTACATGGAGAGTGTGCTTTGGTCCTACTCTGTTTTCGTTTGTTAATTGACTCCCCTCTCACTTAAGGTAGGGACTGGGAGCAGTTCTGATACATGGCTCATGCGGTCCTTTGTTTCAGCTCAGCCTCTGTGAAATAACTGCGAATTCATGGCTCGGGAAGCAGCACAGCACCAGGTAGTGGGGAGCTGGAAAGCGGGACTCCCTTCCTCCTCCAGGGAAGAACGTGGTCTTCAGCTCAGTACCCACCTGATGTAAAATGAATAAGTGGCACACGGGGCACGGACCTGAATCCACGACCTCCTTTCCCTGCATGACTCGGAGCAATCCAGCCCTTGCGAGGCTCTCCGGAGCCCGTGCCCCCTGCCCCCTGCAGCAGGGAGCAAGGAGAGCGCTTTACCTTGGAGCACACTGCCACTGGGCAGGCAGCCTCACGCACACCACGACGGTAACACCTTCAGGTGGTAGCAGGGAACCTTGTGCAGGTCTTGGAAGAAAAGCCCCTCGGGAGCGGTCTTGGGACTTTCTATAAACTTGACCAGAAAAGTGTGGCTTTTAGCATTCATCCCAGGTTTCCTGTTTTAGCACTGAGATTTTAGATCCACCTCCTAATGCATGTACTTTACTTCAGGTGCTTAAAAGGAAGGGAAAACTGTGCCTAACTATGTCCTTTATTGGATCTGGCCCTCACAAAAGCAGAAGGTGTTGGCAAACTCTGCTGCAAATCCATATGGTTGCTTTGTGGCTCCCTCTGCTCTTTAAAGGGGAAGGAAGACATGTTCCCACTCTCATCCAGACAGGCTTCGCTGCCAGGCTCTTATCTTCCAAATTATCACCCCTACAAAGAGGCAAAAAGACCTTTAACAAGTGCTGGCTTGTCCCCTCCACTGCTTCTCCAGCCAGAGCTTCTCCTTCCATGCTGGAGATGCCTTCCCACATCCCTCTGCCTCTCCGAGCATTCTCTTTCTGCTTCTTCTCAGCCCTCTCCCTCTCCTTAACCACCTTCCCCACCTCTCCCCTCTCTCTGTTCCCTCCCAACACCTCTTCACCCTTCTCAGCGGTCCCTGCGGGCACCCAGCACCCCGAGCAGGAAGAAGTGTTGCTGGAGGTGGACAGAAGCCGGCTCTGCTCCAGCTCGCAGCCTGGGCACTGCTCAAAGCTGATGTCTCCAGCTCAGCCCGGTGTGGACGCCGTACGGACACACAAGCACGGGTGGACACAACCCAGCCATCCACGCACGCACCCCGTCCCCCGTCCTCCTCCGAGCTCAGGGGTCAGCAATGCCCAGGCACAAACCCCGTCTGCTCCCCGAGCTCGAGGCTTGTGGTACGGGCATTTTGCTCCATCCCTCCCTCACCAGTTAATTCCTTACATAACCTAAAGCTTTGGACACGTTCTGCTTTTTGTTTTACCACTCCGTGTTGTCCTGGTTCCGCCAAAGGCCGACACAGGCATAATGTGTGGGAAATGAAGCTTTCACCCTTGCTGCGCACGTTTCCAACCACAGCTTACCGAAAGTCCCAAATTAAAGTCCATAAGTCTCAAAAAAATAAATAATAATAATAAAAATAATACCAACAAATCCCTCTCCAAAGTACTTTGCAGAAACAAAAGCAATTCCTTGCTTCCTCCCCCAACAACTGCGTAGGACGGAGGGAGAGGTGAGGCAGTGCTTGGCTCCCTGCGGGATGCCCGATGCGAGGTGGAAGGCAGCGGAAGAGGTGCTGGGAAAAGGACAGGGGCTCCTGCACGAAGCAGGCAGCCTCACATCAATACTCAGACTCGCTCTCACCACCGGAGACAGCAGAGCCCTGGAGCTCGGATCATGCTCTGCTCTGAACTGACACCAGCACGAACCTGCCCACAAGGCTGTGAAGCCACTGAAGAAGAAAGGGAGAGACACTTGCCTGCAAACACCTTCCCCGCATCCCTTGAAGCCCGGATGAAGGTGGAAGAGCTTCAGAAGGCGCCATCTGGCTGGTGAGCGATCTGGCACCGGGCACAGCCTTGGCTCCTGCTCGAGCCGGCGTTTCAGCTCAGCAGAAACGTGGGCAAAGGCTCAGGCATCGCCTCCTCCCTGCTCCCACCCGCGCGCTGCAGCCGGGTGCGGTGCTGCTGCCTCCCCCAGCTCCTCCATCGGCCCCCGGAAGGGTTTGGTCCTCAGCTGGCTGCTGTCCCTGAGCTCCCAGGTCAGGAGAGGCCGCGACCTGTCACCGGCCACCGCTGCGGGCCCCCGTGGCTCATCGGGGCTGAGAAACTTCTCTGACTCTTGCGGGGTCCCTCCCTTATCTCTAGGCATAAAGGGATTAACGTGGGAGGAACAAACGGGGAAAATTGCCTCTATCCCTACTGGTGGAGTTTGTTTTCAGGTCGGTCTTTACAGTTCCCTTTCAGCTTTCCAGCGTTCGGTTTGATTTCGTGTTGTTTTTCATCATGCACAAGTTGCAATTTGAAGCAAGGCAAACAAACCAAACAACTTCCAAGCGGGGCCTTTCTTGGGTTCTTTTTTTTCACTCAAAGCTGCCGCAATATTTAGAGTTGCTAAAATGAGGAAAAATTGCCTTTTTTTTTTTTTTTTTTTTTTTTTTTTTCTTCACAGAAAGCCTGTTTCAAACAATCAGCATTTTCTGATGAAAAATGGTTTGCTGAAAATTTCCCGACCAGCGCTGTTACTGAGCACCCTCCTACCCGCGCTTCCCTTCCTCGGGCAGGGCACGAGTCCCTTTTGCCCAAAGCACTGACTGCGGCTCCAGCCTGGGTCTGTTCTCCCCTCACATCATAGGGCTGTAGATGTTAGAATCACAGATCATCACGATGAACGAGGCCCAAAGAACCTGAAGGATTTCCTACCCCAAATCAAAGATTTGTCATCCGCGTGCCATCACGACGAGGTCTGAATGACCCAGACAGGGTACTGCCGGAGCACTAAGCTCTATTACCATTTCCACTTCTCCCCTGCCCCAGCATCAGTTTTACTCTACACATCAGCACCAGCTCTACCTGGGGAGGGGGAGCAGTGCCCCAAGGCCCAGCAGCAGTGAGGCAGAGCCTCCGGTGCTGCCTTCATTCCCCTGGGGTAGGACAGCACCCACACACCTCTTCCAGTTCTGGCACAAGCACGGACACGATTACACTTCTTGAAACCTGACCTCAGAGACACGAGGGCCACTCCAGCTCTTGGCAGCCAGACAGCAGCACGGCAGAGATACGCCAGAGACGCTTCAAGCCCCAGCTCCCTCGTTTTGGGCCCTGAGCTAACCACGGGAGGCCTGCGCGGCTGCCAACGCGTGCTTCCCGAAGGAGCACCCGATCCCGCTGTCCATTTTAAAGCGTTGCCGTGCTGAAAAGAACAGCATCAGACCCTTGAAACAGCCTCGCTTCCCCGCCTAGGCCCGGCTCCACGTGACGGCTGGCAGAAGATGGAGCCAATCTGCGAAATGAGCATCTCCATGGAGATAAGCCGAGAGCGCGCCGGGGTCAGAGCGGAGCGGCAGGAGCAGCCGAGGAGTTCTTCAAACTTCATTTCCTTCCACTGCAATCACTTGATGGAGATTTGTTGAACGTGACACCTGGCTGCCTCGCGTTGCCGACTCAAATGAGGAGACAAAAGAGGAAGCTAATTGTTTCCAATGCATTCAAGTTTAATACGGTGCATTTTTAATTAGGGCTCGGAAAGGGAAGGGAATCAATTACCTGTGGCAGAGGCAGACGCTGATGGCAGGTGATGCCGTGCGGAGAAGAGGAATCGCACGGGATGCTGGCGCTCCCTGACAAGGACAGGGTCTGTGCCCCAGGCACTCCTGGTGGCCCCAAGGGTGTTCGTCCCAAAGAGACATGGGGACATCAGCCCAAAGGGCAGGGGCAGGAGAAGACACTGTTGAACCACCCCACTTTGCAGGCATCCATGTGCCTGAGCACCTTTTTAACCCCGAGGACCGGAGGCAGGGAGAGAGGATGGAACAAACCAGGTACATCCTTACCCACAGCTCCAGTGAGCTCTGGCCCCTTCGGGACACCCCATTCCTTATGGAGCAGGACCAAAGTCCAAAATCTATTGCTTGACGGGTGCTGGTGCCCTGTTCTTGAGGAGAGGGAAATAAGGGCACCCTCACCGCTTGCATCCTGACCGCCGGAGACTTCGGTGCTGGGAAGGCCAACCCCGAGAGCTGGCACTGGAGGGACACCAGCGAGCAACCCAGCAAGCCCAGCGACCCGATGGAAGCAGCAAACCTCATCGTGTAGTGCTGACACACAGTCACATGCAGCAAGAAGCTGGTGTTGCTACAGACTTTGTTCAGACCGCTCCGCAGACTGAAGCCCAGGTCTCCAAGGAGCTCAATTTCATGCTTTTAATGAGAATTGTGTTTCCTAAAGGAAGAAGCCAAACTCCTTCACTCCAGAGTAAAGCACTGCAACAGCAGACAGGTCTCAGGACGCTGCATTCTCGGTACGCTGCATTCAAGGTTTGCCAGGCAAAAAAAAAAAAACAAAAAAACAACACAGTCTTTTTCATGTCTTGCAGCAGGACACGTTGGGATACACTGAATTTATTCCCTTTGGTTATGAGTGACTTCAGGGCGATCGCTGAAGTTGACAGCACAGAGATTTCTCTGTAAGACCACTAAAAAGATCAGCAGCAGCACCCAAGAGACCCTACAGCATCTGAAACCTCCGTGTGGGGCTGGCAGAAAGAGCAGAGGACCACGAGGAGGCCGGCGGCCTGGCAGCCAGCTGGGACCTTCGCTGCTTTCTCACCAAACACGGATACCTCTTTCCAGATGACTGAGAGCAGCCGGTGTTTGACAAGCTTAGCGTGTGTCTGATGCAAGTCCTAGCTCAGCTGTAACGCAAGACGAGGCCTCCAAGCCGTACCACGGCATGCTCCAGCAAGCCTGGGGATACAAATTAGCTCCTGAAAATAACGCAGAATGTTTTGATTGTGAGGCTGGAGCGAACTTAGTGCGAGGCACGGCGAAGCCAGGAAGAGCGAAACGCAAACAGTAGCCACTAAAATGAAATGGTGTGCACAGACCGAGAGCTACAGAAATAACTCCAGCCGTGGAATTCGCCTTACACGTGTACGACGGAGAGCAGGGCTTTATTGCCCGGAGGAATGCATTTTTCCACTTGGGCTTTTTCTCTCTCTGTCAGTCCTACTGCTTCACATTTTCTCAATGGATCTCTGGAAGATGCCGTTTACGGACAAAACGGAGCGTGCTTCATGGAAGATTTATTAATCAGAACTGCCAAATTCATAATTACTTTCTGGGCACTGAAATTGTTTGGCCTTATCAAATAAATGAGAATAACCACTGATCATTGTTTTTGGAGAAAGTGGTAGCTGGTAATAAGGAAGAAACATGCGCGTATGAGAAAGAGAAAGATAATGTAAATGGACATAGATGTGTTCATAGAGTTGTCTGAGTGGTCAAATGACTCATCTGTCCTAAAAAGAAACACATTTCCATATTACGAGGCACTGAACCAAGACACCAAGTGCTCTCACTCTAACAGATAGATGGACTTCATTTGTTTCCCCAGTCCTCCTCTGTCCCTGCACAGGTTTATGGTTCAGAAGCAGCTGGCTTTTCCCTTTGTTGTTTGAAGTTTAAATACGAGAACCTTTATTCCATGGAAATTAGTGACATTTAATGCCAGCAAACTTGAAAAAAAAAAACCTTTAACTTTTGAAGCTCTTCCCCCTCTAGCCATAGACTCGGTGGCCACATTTGACATATAGATGCAACCCTTCAGCATTTTTTTCCATGAGTGTTTAGAGGCTTATTGCACGGATAAGTCCCGAGGTTTCTGAAGCTCTCAAACACACCCACTTCCCCTTCGAAAACCGTCACCACACGCAGGTGCCTTTAGAAATACAAAAATCCAGGAAAACTTGGCAACAGGCACAGGACACCCAGCCTGGAGCGAAAAAAGCATCACAGCCTCCAAAATGAACTGGAGCTGCTTGTGCCCAGCTGCTTTTAAAGCACGGAAAACCACACCTGTCTCTACAGCCACTACTTCGGGTGCTGCAGGAAATGTTTCCTGGACTTGCCCGAAGCGGCGCCGTGGCTCCGAGGCGATGCTGGCTCCCTGCAGTCCTGCCAGAGCCCGGCTGCGCTCCAGGCTGCTGTCTCTGGGACTCCTCTCTTGCCCTCTCCCCAGGTTTTACAGATTTTCTCCTCCTCTCCTCCCACTGTGATTTATGGGGGGAAAAAGTATAATTCTGAAATGAATAATTGATGTTCTTTCCAAGCTATCTCCTTTACTCTACTTGTTCTCTTAATTTACTTGGTTTATACCAACTGATGACAGAAGCCTATTGTTTTGCTGAAACATTAACTTCGCAAAGTCATTCCGCTCCCATCTGCAGCACTAAAATTAATGATTCCCTCTGCAACATCTGTTTAATTAACTATCGGCACCATAGAAGAGGCATCCAAATACCCCAGCGACTAAATCAGCCTCAAATTAGGGAAATACGATGTTAAATTGTATCAGAGAGAAGCAGAGATTATCCTTTTGAGCACTGACATTCATTAGCTACCAGCCACCCCATGTATCTTCATAATGAAAAAGTGTCAGCGGCGCCTCGCCGTAAAGTTTTCATTTAAGGGCTGCTGCTCCTTTAGCCACCGCGCCTGGGAAGAGGAGGGGTGGAGGGACGTGAGCAAGCTCCGGTCCTGCTCCAGCATCCTCCCCTCGCCGACGGGGCTGCTGCTGGCAAGGGAGGCTGCGAGGAGAGCAGAGCTCTGCAAGAGCTGCCACCAGACACGAGGGTATGGCTGGGGATGCCTCCGCAAGCACCAGGCTCTTGCCACCCTCTAAGGAAGGGATGGGTGAAAGCAGCTTGAAGAGGGGATGGAAAGAGGTTTGGATCCCCTGTGATGTCCCAACAGCACCTGGGAGCGTTTAAAGGCTCCTTACAACTCCGCTGCCCACGTACCTGCACGTCCAGTGGTGCATGGGCAGCACACAGAACAAGGGGCTAATTTAAGAGGGTTTGGGGTTGTTTTTTTATTGTTGACTTTCCCCCCCTCTACTTTGAACTCCCCTTTCATGTTGCCAAGGCAACAAACACAGCATGAAATTGCAAGGTTGCAAAATGCACCAAGTCAGCAGGCAGCCTGAAAGCACGGCGAGGGAGAAGGGGAAGCAGGGGAGCGAGGCGGGGAGGGAAACCGGGCAGGAGCACGGGGGGGGGCATCAGTAAAGGAAGGCGTTGAAGCCTGGGCTCCCACGGCTTAGCTGTACTTACTGCTACGCGGCCCTGGCCAGGCAGCCCGCGGCTAGCCAGACTTGCTGCCTCGAATGAACCTTCCCCCAAAAAGGCACTCCCGGGGGATTTTAGCCGCTTCGTAGCCAACGAGGGAAGTGTGAGGTTGTTCGCTCTGAGGAATGAGCCTGAACTCCTGGAAGTGCTGAAATAACTCTGAGCTTCTTCTCTAATGCATGAGCTCGGGTCAGGAAAGTGCATCCACAGAGTCCTCCGGGGTGAGATTTTTCAAAAGCATACCAAGCCCGAGGCTCAGTGCCCGCAAGGGCCAGACTTTCATCAGAGTTCAGTTCCCATTTAGGCAGCTAATTAATCTTTGCAAACACCTCAAAGTATCTAAACCGCATCTGCAGCCGTAATGCTGCCCCGAAGAACGGGTATGGCTAACCCAAAACTTCACACTTCAGAAATCCCTTCTCCTCTCTCTTTGGAATCGCGTCCGCTGGCTTTCTGGCAAAGCACTGCTGCTGGTGCTTTCCTGGCTTAAAGAACCCCGGCACACCTGAAAGCCTGCTCGGAAATCCAGCCCTTACTCCTCGTCTTCAAATCCAAGCCGTGCTTCAGCACCAGCGGAGCTGCATTCGGGCTCCCTCACAGCTGTTCAACACGACCACGGACAATCAGAGAGCAGGCATGGGCACATTTATAAACGGGGAATATCCTTGGGAACACAAAGAGAGTGAATGAGAGTGCTGTTAGACAGCAGTCAGAAATAGCTCCGTTTTCAGGAGGAAGAGAAGGTCAATAAATGTAATTACTTCTCCACCAGCTCCGTGTCACCCTCAACTTTCTCCGTGGTTAAGCACTTTTCTGTCCTCTCCCTCCCACCTTTTCCTCGAGATCCCTGCTCCTGGTCCCAGCTGTCAGCCACCACTCATTAATTTGGGTTTTTCAAAGGTTGGTGCCTGCCATTATGCCATTATTATCTCTTGTTTCCTAGCACAGCTACACAGCTAAAATTAGTCGTGGTTTAAGGACGGCACAGGTTTGTGCGTCTCCGTGGAAGACGCTCCTCAATGTTCCTCTGAATGAACCTTCATAGTCAAACCTCCTCCAAGTTCAGGATAATTTTACCTAATTAACGGCGAGAATCTTTAACACCACGACAAGTAGCTTTGATTTGTTTGCCTTCAAACTTCAGAACAGAATAAGACACTCAGTTAAAAAACCCCTGCCTTGCTGAGAAGCATCTCCGTGGCTCCAGGGGTAGGAAGACGGCTCCGTCCCAGGCTGCAGCTCCTCCAGCTGTGACACCCGCACGCTCGAGCACACGAGGCAGCGCAGCCGGCAGCTCCTTCCCCGGTTGTTGGCAGAACTCTACTGACAGAGCATGTAGAGAATGTACCAAACCCCATTTAAAAGTGTGACACGAAATTCAAAAGCAGCCAGGGGAATTACAACGCTCCGTGGCAGGATAAGATGCTAAAGGAGCATGAAACACATGCCATGCTTAATGTGATTTTTTTTTTTTAAGACTGCTTCCTTTCCGAGCTTGCCAAGGAATACGTGGTGCTGTCAGAGCGCAGCCTCAGCCAGGAGCAGCCATGGCAGCGGGGGTGAGGTGGCCGCAGAGCCAGGGAGGGCACGGTTTGTGCTTCTGCCGAGATAAGGGAGTCCTGTGAGCTCAGCAGAGCACACAGAAACCACTCGAGAGGCAGAAAAACGAAGAAGGGAAGCGGTATTGTAGGTGCAGAGGGGCTCCAGCCCTGGGTATTGCTGATAGCGTAAGGAGAAGGAAGATAAGGAGCCCTTACGATGGCCCCTGAGCAGCCGGCAGTGGGCACTGAGGAACCGACCTTCACCTGGCAAAGCAGCACGTGGCTCTCAAGTCCCGCAGGTGGGGAACTGGAGACTGCTTGGGCTGCACGCAGAGAAGCCAGGCGGGACTGGGCTGCCTGTATGGGGACGAGGAAGCCGCTGCCACATTGTGCTTCAGATCCTGAAGAGATGAGGGGGAAGGCGGCTCTGAACCGTGTAGCAGATCTGCGAACTGATTCCCCAGACACCCAGTCCTTAGCCCATTACAACAAAAAATACTGCACTGAGAGGAGCAGCGATGAGCCTGCCTTTGCTATTATCCACAAGGTTTGGATTTATGTATTTATTTATTTATCAAACACTGAGCTATGACAAACAGAATGAGAAACACAGAGTCCGCAGGAAGGCTCATAAAATCCCTTTCATATCTCTAATCAATCATGACTAGTGTATCGCCCATACGTTTTTCCCGTTTAAAACAGAATAAAGATGTCCCCTTACATACTCATCTTTCTCCAGGCAGCTCTGCTCCTCACATCAGCACGATGACCCAGACGGGACGGCTGTATTACCAGATACCATCTCGCCCTTAATGGAGCTCAGCAACTGGGATTAGCTACCTGTGATGCAGTTTGGGCTGTCAGGCACCGCACGGAACTGCTAACACATTACAACTTACAGGCATCAATTCTTTCGAAGTGAAAAGGCATTTCAAATTCAAAACACTTCAAGCCTAATAACAGGAAATTATCTTGATGGATCCCCTTCAACACGTAAAAAAAATAAAGAGATGAGGAGAAAGGGGCAGGCGTCCGATCAAAACAAAATCATCTCAACTCTGTTTTCTTTTTCTAGTTCACAGCAAAGCAGAAACGTGGATCTGGATGTCAGGGAGGGAGAGCTGTGGAAATACAAGCCTGGCTGGGAAAGAAAGTTTGCAAACTGTGCTGTAACAGGAGAAAGCAAACGTCTACCTGCCGTAAACCAGAAGCAGCAGCGTAACCCGGCAGGGACCTCTCCCTTCAGAAGTCTGTTTGAAATGTCCCGTGCAGCTCCTTTTCCTGGAATATTATAAACAAGGAGATGACAAAATAGAGAGAGAAAGAGAGAATTAATTCATACACTACCACAGGAAGCTGAGTCAGGAGTTAGGTTTTTTTACTTAGCTTTTATTTTTTGAAGATGCCCGGTCTGGACATCCCTAATGAAACCTGCCTTTTTCAGATCAGAAGACACTCAGTGCTTCCTGAAAAGCAGGTCCTTTTTAAAAGCATATTTGTTAGAGCTGGGCCTCCAAAAGCACGCACAGTGTCTGAAAACATTGCCCCTTTAGTCCTCGGCAGAGATCCAGGGCACCCTGCTGATAGCCAGAGAACGGGGCAGGCCTGGGAGGTGAGGAGGAAGGGTCAGAGTCCGAGTGATGAACGCTGACAAGCTGAGTCATTGATGAGTTGCATGCTATCATCTATCATTTTTAAACCTAGCCTGTCTGAAAGCTTTCGGTGGTGTCAAGCTGAGTCATTTCTGCCCATGAAAGAAAGGGTGAGGGAGGGGAACCTTCTCGCATCTCTCGGTGCTGCGGCCGGGCACTAATCCTGCTGCTGTGCCGTTCGCACCACTTCTGTTTGTCCCTCTCTTTCCTGGCATGGGAATCGGCCGAGCCACCACCTGACATCCCCGAAAGAACACAGCTTCCCTGAGCTGGCCAGAGAGTCCCTTAAGGAAACGAAGAGAGACTGAAAACAAATCGACAGCAAGGAAGGCAGACCGAAAGGCAGATTTTCCTTTTAGCACATCTTCGGAAGAGGAGGGGAGGGAAGTCCCTCATGGCCGGGAACCTGCGCTGCTGTTGGATTTCCAGCTCAAGTCAGAAGCCCAGGGGAAAGACAGCTCTTCAGCACCTGTCAGGAGGGATTGCAAACACAACAAAGCAGCTTGTAGGAAAACAGCGCGGGATAGTCATTTGAGGCTGCCTCATTAGTCAGACAGCATTTGCACACGCCGATGGCTGAAGGCAAAATATGACCTTAAGTTACATTATCACACCAAACACAATGCCTTTCTTTGTGAGGAGAGAACAAGAGAGAGCGTGTACTGCATGAGACGAGAGCAACGGGGCTTTGATGGCGACAGGATGTTACGAGGCAGTGAGGGTGCCTGTCCTTGGTTCTCTTCTGCTGCGCTGCCAGCTCTGACCTGGGACTGCTCCCGCCGCTGGCTCAAGGCAGCCTGCAAAAAACACGCTCTGCTCCACGGGGCTTTCACCCTGAGTATCGATGTCTCCCACTGGGTGAACGCTAGCAACAGACAAGACAGTCCGAGGCAGTAGCGTGACATTCAGGATGTTGGGAATGCGATTCTTCCCCCAGAAAGTCAAAGCAGAGAGGAGCGCTGGCGGAGAACGGAGGGAGGGGAGCGTTTTGCCAAGTGCTAAGCATCCAGGCAGCTCTGACTGCGAGAGCTCTGAAAGCCCCATCCCTGCCCGTACCCGTGGAAGGTGCCGCTTGTCTCCAGGCAGAGCGTGAGCCCCGCATACTGTTTTATTCAAGAAAGGAAGTGTGACTCAGGGGGTGTGAAAGGCTGTGCGATGACAAGCCGCAGGAAGATCAAATGAGGCTCTGGGTTGTCTTTTTCCTGGTTTTCACACCCCGCTTGGGTGGGCCTGGGCTTCTTCCAGCACCCAGAAGGAAACGAAAATACTAAGCTTGCCTCTCAGCTGCCCCGAGACTTGTTTTCTTTTTGACTGAGGAAAACAATGACACTTCTTCTATTTAAGATTAGACCTAGAGTAAGGTTTTTACACTCAGGTTGCTAGATCAGATCGACTCACGGTCTCGGATTCGCAGAGCTGCGTTTCGGTGCTCCGGGGGCTGCAGATGTGAAGTCCTCCAGCGTGCACACATCCCCTCCGTTTTCCCACTGAAGACGAAATGCATCTGATGCAAAAAAGAGCGCAAACGAGGCTATAAATACAGAGCAGTGAACAGCAAAGCGCTAAGGAGGGCTTTGCAAAGACTTCTTTAAAGTTTTTTCATCAGTGCGTCTCTCGTTCCGCGCCTTCATGTCCTTTACATCTATTTTTTAAGCTTGGAACATAGAAGAAAGGGTTTTAATGGGAACCGCTGGCCTCCTGCTTTGGGGAAGACAGAATCACAGAACGGTTTGGGTTGGAGGGACCTTCAACTCATCGGGCCCCAACCCCCAGCTCGTTAGGGTTGGTCCAAACGAAGGAGCAGCAGCGTGTTCCCGTGCTCCTCGCCCTGGCGCTGAGGAAGATTTAGCACATTCCGACATCCATTTCCTCCTCAGCTCTAATCTCAACACCCACCTCCTGCATGCTAAATGAACATCCCAGTGCTTCATAATGGAGACAGGAAATTAATTCCTCATAAAGGCTTTTTTTTTTTTTTTTTTTTCCCAAACCCTCTTATTAAGACTCCTCAGCCCTGTCAACAGCCAACTGAGCTGTTCACAAGTCCTAACGGTGCATTCCTGCAGTCTCATTTCCTCGAGTCCTTGCCTTGATGGATTATGCCCATTAATAACCTTCAGGGTGGAGAGGAGCAGCTGCTGGCCGTTCGAGGCACCTCGATGGGCTGCGGAACCCTGCTCCTGCCAGCCAGGCGCTCAGGGAAGGGGACACACGAAGCAGGGAGCCTGCTGGCGTGTGCCTGCCCCGCTCGGTCCCTCTCGGAGGGACAAAGAGGGACAAAGACCTTCATGACAAAGCCCCGCTGCTCAAGCTGAGCTAGGATTCCCGGGGGAGCCAGCACAGCGGGACCACAGCCCCCAGAAGGGCAGCATCCAAGCCAAAGTCTCAGGACTGAAGCACTCTGAGCAGTCCCATCTCTCCAGCACCCTCTAAGCACACGTGGCTGTGTTTCCAGGAGGCAGGTCTCGTCCAGAACAACTTCTTAACAGGACATGTTCCACAGGGGGTGTCTAGCAGTTACCTCCTTCCTCGACTCACGTTATCCACCAGGTATAAAACCTCAATTTTGTACTATAATATTTATCTCCAGCTCGTAAGTTCTTGGGGAATATTTTTCCTCTGGTGGATATGACTCATCTATAAATAAAATAAAAAAAATTTCACGTGAGCATTAAAATGGAGCCCGCTGCACCAGAACGCCAGATCTGCTTTCAAACCGTGCCACTTCACCCAGCCCTCAGCTCCGCAGCATCTCGCTGGCAGAGAGGATGTTAAGAGAGACGGATCCTAAAACAGCAGGCATAATTCTTGTGAAATGAAAATTGCTCGTATCCATCCGATGTGGGTTTGGAAGCAGCAGGGTGAGAATTTAGAGCTGGTATTGAAAGCTGGAGGGCAGCGGAAAGCAAACACGTGGACTGCATCCCCCCGCTTGGGAGAAACTTCTTCAAAAAACCGCCATGCGGTATCGGAAATAAAAGCACGAGACCCGTTCCTCGATCACAAACCCAGCGAAAACTTGCCGCGAACACGGGGTTTGGATCGTTCCTCGGTTGTGCTCCACGTTGTCGAAATGTTAGGTAACATTTACCTCTGATTTTTCACATCCCCGCACCATGGCACAGCGGCAGGATGCGACTCTTCACAGGATTTCAAAGTGTTTTTTTTTCAAGCGGGCCTAGCACAAACGTTCTGGAGAAAAGCACGGCGTTGTTGCCTGGCAAACGTCTCTGAAAAAGAGTTTCCGTTTAAGCAGAGGAACAAATTCAATAGAAACCTTCTGCGGGGGCACGCTCCCCTGGGACAGCCGGTTTCTGTAAGGCTCGGGGTGAAACTGCCAGAACCTGCTGCTAAAATACGGGCAGCGCATCCCAGCCGCACAGACCGCGGCTCTGCGAGCTGCCTCAGGCAGCGACAGCTTCCAGATCCTTTGACCCCGGGGAGTTCTTAGCAGCGTTTTTTAAATCATCGTTAACATTCCCTGTCTTTTAATATATTAAGAAATTACACCCCGAAGGAGAAGGGGCTCCTGAGTCTCATGTCAGTCCCTGTCTCCCCAGCCAAGTCTGCGTGTCCGTGCCAGGAAATACACCCCGTGTTTATCTCCTAATTGGTATTAAACTGTCTTTGGGAAAGAATTAATGGGCTCTTTTGGCTTTCCAAAGTCTCTATGCTTCTGTTGAGGTATTTCTTTAAAACCCCGACGTCCCCACCCATCTTCTACCACCTAACACTAAAGCAGATTGTTTGGCAAGGTGGGGTCCCCACGATGCTGTAGCTTCAGCCTGTCCCTCAGGGGGACCTGATCAGGGCCACAAACGTCCACAAGGGAAGTTTTTTGATGAGAGGAACAGAGAACAAGCTTTTGGCAGCAGCAGGGAGTGGAAGCTGGAGAAAAACCCTGGGCAAAGTTCCATGCCTTGCCCCAGCTGCAGCCCTGCTTGCTATGAGGCCTGGGTGCAGAGTCCCTAAAAAATCTAGGGTTAAACCTGACTGCCCACCCAACAGTAACAGATTCCTCATACAGTTTTACCAGCAGCCCAAAGAGAAATACTTTTCAATTACTCTGTGAGAGGCTGTGCCCCGTTAGCTACCTACAAGCTCCTCCAGTACAGATGAAATCCAGGCCATTTATCATTTACCGGGGGACTGATTCATCTACCTGGGGCTCAGCTCTGAGCTCAGACCCTGAAGACGCTGCCTGTCAAGGGCCGCTGCACACATTTCAGCCACTCCTTCAAAAGCAGGGGACAATTTTTTTGACCTGGGTTTCCAAGATCTTGGAACAAGAGTGAGAATAAATATTCTCACTGCTCTTCATTCCAGGGTTTTAGTTTACACATTCTCCTTGCAGCGGACACAGCTGAGAGTCTTCCTAATCCACATCAAGTTCACTGGGAGGAAAGAGCCAAGGGAGCCAGGATAAAACAGACAGCTTTCTAGGAACGGCCCTCCACGTACCTTCCCCTGCGAGCTGTGAAATGCTTTGTAACAGAACTTCAGCAATACACCTTGGGGGAAAACATCCTGAATATGTGAAAGAGAGAAAACAGCAGGGACATCCCAGAGAGATGTATGTGATCAAGCTGGCTTCTTGCACGCTTCCAGGACAGGTACAGGTGAAGTGCCAAGAGCAGGGGCCTGCTGTTGTTTCCTCTGTGCTGACCTGCTGCCGAGTCCTTGCAGCGCCGTGGTCACTGGGTCTCCAGACGTCAGGAGCAGGCACTGAGCCCCAACTCTCAACTTCTTCTGGCTTCTAGAGGCGGCAAGATGGAGCGTGCAGCATGTTGAAAAGAGACCACGCGTCTGCCTCCTTCGCAGCTATTTGCAGAAACGTTCAGATGTAAGGCGAGTTCGATTTATGTGCCTTATCTTCCTCAAACCAGATAGAACACCTCCCTCCCGTTACAAACACCGCTTATGGATCTCTCACAGCCCTGCTTTCACAACATCAAATATACAAGGAAATAAGGAGGAGAAGGAGGAAGCAAACAAACAACTCTTTATTGTTTGCAGGTGTCCCTGATTATGGTTGGAGGAAGAGGTGGAGAAGAAAGAGGGAAGAGAAAAAAAACTCGTAATTGGGTCCTTGGCACAAGTTCGTCATACATAAACCAGCAGGCAAAAAACAATGTTAAAAGAAGTTCTGAACTCCCGAAGGTGCTAAACGTTCCCAGCAGCTCTGCAAACAGCCTGGCAGTTTCTCGTCAGGGCGCTTTGGCCACCCCAAACCCCTCAGTCCCGTACCGAATCGCCACAGTGGGGTCACCCCGTGCCCCCCAGGCTGCTCCCACCAGCAGCGCACCGGGAAGGAGAGCCCAAACTGGGGGAAAAGAGCTCAGAGCGCTGCAGCTGGTGAAGCTGCCTCCCCTTCACCAGGCACACCAAACCCAAGTCCTCAGATGCCCTCTTTTTGGGGTCCCACGCTTTTCTGCCAGCTCAGGTGCTGCAGGTGCTCATCACACATCCATCGGGGGCTCGTCCCTGCCCAGCTATGCTGAAAGCAGCAGGAATGTGGAGCGTGGCTTCCTGCACTCCAGCACCAAATTCTCCACCTCCTATGAAGCTCATGGCGCAGGTACACCACCCAACAAGATCCCAACCTCCGCACACACACAGCTGTATGGAACAGGCTGGCCCAAATGAGTTGAAAACATCCTCTGTATTAGAACAAAATCTTCTGCTATATTCTTTTGTCTCCTCCTCCTATACAGCCCTGTGTTTTGCTTCTGCTTTTCTCATTTCTTATTTCTTTTCTCCATTCCTATTGTCCTTTATGATCTTTTTTCTTCCCCGTCTGCAACAAACACCGAACTTGACAGCATTCGGTTTAGAAAACCAAGAGGCCCATAAATAAGGCTCACGACAGACCCTGAGCAGGCTCTAAACAAATGATAACTTTTACAAGGCTGGGCAGCAACTTCTCCAAACCGCCTTTGGACAGGCAAATGCCACCGAACGGGATGCAATCACGGGCAACGATATTTTTTAAAATGAAAAGTTCACGTGTTTTAGCCAGAATCATTTTACTTCCCTTCAAGTGTTAAGTGGAAAAGTAGCGAAAGAAAATAGAAAATAATATAAAAAGGCGCAAAGATCTTTCTGCCCACTTCCCTTTCGCCCCCATTAATTTATTTCCAACTCTCCCTGTCGTCCTGATTCTAGACAGCAGAAGACATGGGCAGGTTAGGGCTGGGGAGGTGGGAAAAGACGGGAAGGTTTCAAAGCAGACGACGCAGTCCGGGCCCAATTCCCACAGAACGTAGAAGAATTAAATGCTTCGTTCCTGTTGGTGGTGCTTGAGGTCCACCGCGGCCTCCTGCTGTGATGAAGAGGAGGAAGAGCTTGCGATGGGCCCGCGCTGTGCTGGGGTCTCCTGAGCAGCGAGGGGGACGTGATGGGGACGTCCCCGAGGGCCACCCGCAGTCCCAGCGCCGCGGTTTCTTTTTCCTCTCCTTCCTACGGCTTCTCTGGATCTGAGCTAAGGCTTAGCCCCTCCATCAAGAGATTCCCTCTCGTTTAGATCTCTCTCTGCTAGCCACTTGATTCTTTTAGAAAATACGTAAAAATCAATAGCTTTTAAGGCTCCGTCTTCCTGTGATTTTGTTTTTAAATGGGACACTTTCAAATGATAATCAGGAGAAGCACAAAGCCAGGCAGCGCTCTCAAGTAGGCTTCATTTTCTTGGAGATACAAGTTTTATAAAGTCCTTTTTATTTTCTCCTGCAATAGTAAAACAGGAATTAAAATCAGATTTGCTCCTCCTGGCCAAAAGCCATTCTCAAGGAGGAAGCCAGTTTCACGTCCCTTAGCGACGACTCCAAGATGAATTTACTGTCAGAAATGTTGATCTGCAACCTCTTCTTAACGGGAGCCTTCAGCGCCATCCTCACCATTCCTCTTTGATCCATTGTGCCTCTGCCACTCACCGCCAACTTTCCTCCTTGTCCCATGACTTCGCTGCGTCACAGCCAGCCGGGATGAATAGCGCCTGCTTCGCAGGAGCCGTGCTCTCTGAAACGCTCCTGAATGAGATCAGAGCAGAGGCACGGCAACCAGAAGCAATCAGAAAACCCCTTCTAACAAGTGCTCGAAGGCATTGTCAGTGTGCTCAGGAAAGCGGCAGCTGGCAAAGCCGTTCTGCTTGGCAGCCGGCGATGCTCAGCCACAGGAGGTGTCGGGAGTCACCCGCGTGCGCCTGGCTCCTCGCGGCTGCCTGGAAGGGCTCCCCTCCCTTTCTAGGAACCATAAACACGGCATCAGAGCGCGTTAGGCGTCGTGCACGGCACCGTTCTGAACACGGTGTTAGGGACCTGGCTGCTGCCACGCTCCTTGAGGGATCCTGAACGGTGCCTGGAGTCCTCGCTCCGCTCTGTCAGCAGGTCCACCAGGTGACACCCCGTTTCATCGCAGAAGTGCAGACCTCACCACATCACCACATCCCTGTGCTCACCGAGGGTGGGGAGATCCCCACCATGCCCAGGCTGGCCGCTGGTGATGCCTGGTTCCTGTGCTGGCGATCCCCAGGGGTAGCAGAGCATCTGGGCTGAGCTCTCCCGCGATGCGCACCTGCACAACTCTCAATCGTGCCCGTGCAGAAGAGAGCCGCGTATCCATTCATTCGTCCTCGATGGTTTAATTAATACCTGAGCCATTCAATGCTCATCAAATTTCCCCTGATCTCTTCACTTGTCCTTTCCGGCTAAATGTCACCTCCCCAGCCAGCACCTCCTAAGGAGAGAAAGGAGGGGGGGAATTTTCCATCGCAGGAATCCTCCCTGGCCTCCTGGATTAACCACCCCTTTGAATAACATTTGCCTATCAGACATAGAAGGGGAAGGAACAGCCATAACACGAGACATAAAAAGGGTGAGACGAGAGAGGGAGGACGTAGCTGAGGAAGCAAGCGCTTGAATGATGTGCAGCGGGACAGGGAACCCGGCTCAATGTGAGGCCTTGGGGCCCCGGGAGGCTTTTACTGCTGGGCTCTGCGAGTCTTATTTCATATTTTCATATCTCTGACAAAGGAACCATGTAAATCACTTCCCCTTGTCCCAGGCTGACCCCTTAACCTCTGAGAGATAATGAGGCACGGTACCGAGCATCTCCTAACGCTGCCAAGATGCGTATCAAAGAACATTAATTCTCCGTGATCACATCTCTATTTATTAATGCAAATGTCTTTAATCCTTCCCCAGTCTCTGCTCGGCAAGCCACCTCTACTGTTATGACTGAAACTTCTCTGGAGTTCGGTGATGTGGGTTAGTGTCCCGGCCGGTGGATGTCACCAGGAGCCGAAGCCTCATGCCTCCCTCGTGGCACTGCTGGGGCTTACCGGGGATGCTGCAGCAACACAAAAAGGTGTATTTGTACCACAGAGGACAGGAAATAATTCCAAAGCAATGATTCTGTGACTTTTGCCATTCCGTTGGTATTATTTGCCAGCTGTCTGTGAGCACTGTGATGCTTTTCCCCCTCCTGTGTTGTTCAAAGTTGCCAGGTTGTTTGGGGGAAAAAACGTGCAGCACAGGTCAGCTGTCCTAGGACCTGATGAGGGAACGACACCAGTTTATGTCAAATAACAACCTTGTCCATCCACAGGATCCCCGTGGAACAGGAACGAGGCCGTGGGCACCCACCGGCAGGCCAGCAGAGCGGCAGACCTGCCTGTCTAGGAAAGGCAGCAGGAGAACTCACGGACCTGAGGCTCACTCTGCAGGACCACGCTCTGGTAGCTCAGCTCCGGACGATCAGGGAGCAGAGCTACGGCTTTCTGGCCTGCTCTTAACGAGTGGCTCTTCCCTAAATGACACGGAGTGACCTCAGTTAGCACGCCTGCACGTGCAGCCTGTCCCTAAGCCACCTTTGCCACGCCGGCCAGCACCGTGTGAGCTCAGCTCCGTCAGTGCCTGGTGGAAAGTGAGAGCAGCACTCTGCAGCAACCTGGGAGCAGCTGGGAGGGGGAACAGTCACCCAGCACGTGAAGGGAGGGCTCCAGGCGGTGCTGTGGTTGCTGGCAGGGCGCTCAGCAGAGCAGCATCCCCCAGAGCTTCGCAGGAGGCCAAAGAGATAAGCAAGAGACAATGAGGGCAATGCCACAGCGGGGAGCGGGGCACAGAGCACCGGTGGTAAGGCCTGCTCCTGCACAGCCCTGCCTGGGCACAGAAAAAAAAACTTTATCTTCTTCCTCGGCTCGCTGTCTGTAAGGGAATTCTGTCAAACTTTCCTTCTTGCACTCTTTGTCCTCCCATGGCCGGTACCTTTGTCAGGGCAAGCTCCTTCTATTATGTTTCTGCAGCGAGTGCAGCGCTGCAAGGTTCAGATCTCAAGTTTAGTCCCTGTATGCAACATCGATATTACTAATAAGAATTAGACATCAGCCTGTAAGCAGAAAAGAACAAATGCTTCCTCCTTATGAACCGGTATTATTGTCCCATAAGGCAGTGACACACAAAAGTGGAAAATCAATACAAGGAACTGAATATCTGGACTGAACTCCAATTTGTCCTGTGGCCCGATGTGGCACCCGTTCTCCTCTGCTATTCAGGCAGAAGTGCTGCCGACATCAATGAAGTTCTTGGCAATTAGGGAAGGAGGAAAAAATACCACGCTCTGTGAGGCTGCAGTTCTATCACCTCTTCCTTTCTTGGCCATCAAATGCTGAAAGAATGACCTTGTTTTCATTAAGAGGAACACCTTGTGAATGAATCCGGGATGTCAGATGGAAACACAGGCAGACAAGGCAAAGAATTCATTAGACAAAGTTTCAATACTGGAGAGTGAGACATTCATTATTTTACAACCGGTCCCTGTGAGTTTTAATTAAGGAGACCGAGCAGTTTGTATATAAACCGCTTCAACTCGCGCCTTCACATCTTGCTAACTACGAACCCCAAGTTTTCTCACTTTCAACCCTTTTTCCTCCACCACATGGCCCATTCCTCCCCGAATGCTGGGGGGCAGCGGGGCTGGGAGGGCGTCGGGCCACGAGCAAACCCGCTGCCGGAGGCTCCTGGCCCATTTTCGCAGCCTCCGGGGATTTCCATAACTCAGAGCAACCCCCGGAGTTTTCAGCGCGTGGATGCGGAGAATGAAATTGGCAAACACTTCAGGCTCCCTGACACCGGGAGCTGAGAAAATCGCGATGCATAAAGCAGCTCCCCGGAGCAGCGCATTGCCTTGCGGCGCAGATGGCAGTTCCTGAAGCGTCTGGAGTGGTCCCACAGCCACCACGGCCCGCTCCTGCTGGGAGAAGCCCATTGCCTGGCGGTGGGCTTCCCTGAAGCCAAAACCCTTGAATCTGGGAGGCACTGGGGGCATTGTGAAGATGTAGGACAGCAGACGATGTTGTATGGAGTTCTCGTTATGGGATGGAAGAATGGGGTTGGCCCTGGGGAAGGAAGACCTGCAGCCCGCGCTCCCGTCTCACCGGTGATGACAACGCCTGGCCCTTTGGTCGGGCTCCACACGCACATGGCTTGCTCTCCCCAGAGACCGTGGCACACAGCACCCTCCTTGCGGGGGCACGGGGAGCGTGAGCTGCTGAGACCGGCTCAGCTTCACTCCGAGCTTAGCCCACGCAGATAACTTAAGCAGGCACAAATCCCTGCTGCACGTGGGAGAACCAGAGAGCTCCCTGGGCGCAGCAGGTGCGCCGAGTCCCTGGTGAAAAGCAAATCTGGGACTTGTGGATCGAATAATATGAATTCCTGCAACCTGAACGGACTGAAGAAGCATCTCATTAATCTCACCCGTACGTGACCTAACCACTGAGTCGGGGCTGTTGGTGGTTAGCGAGGAGTTTCGTCCTGCTGACCGAAATCACAGCAGACACCCTGCAGCCCTGCCCCGCTACCGAGGGATCCTCACTCGTGGGTGTCTGCCCGGTGAGGAAGGGACACTGTGGCAGAGGATCCCGAAATATTCTGTCTGAGAAACGCGTGAAGGTTTGGTTTAGGCTGATTCACCTCCGTGTGTGTGTGGTTGGGTATCCAAAGCGGTGTCTGCAGACGTGTGTCTGTGTGTTTGTCTTGACGGAGTGAATCACCCTACCTGTTACAGTGTAAAACAGCAAACATTAGTAAAACTGATAATAAGCCTAGTGGTGGTGATTCAACCAAAGCTAGCACATCTGTCACCGAGCAACAGACTGCCAGGTTTTTCATCAAGGGAAATACAATTGAATAATAATGTAGTAAAGGTAAAGCAGCTTCAACAGAGCTTTCTGCCAAATTAAATACAAGGTACGCTAAAGGAAAAAAAAAAAAAAAAAAAGGAAAAAAAGCAATACAAATACATAACCTAACCCCTCTTGAATACAAATCCCTTAGTAATGGGGACTGGATGGCTGAAGACACCGCATCTGCAGTCTGAGCAGCTTGCTCGGAGGTGGGGGTGGCTGTGGGTGGATGGGCGAGCGGCGAGCACGCTGACAAACACCCAGCTCCGGGAATGGGGACACGTCCCCGTGCCAGCAGCCGAATACGGAACCGAAGGGGAGGAGGAGACGGGCTTTCTGGCTAATATTTTAAGGCCTGATTCTCCAGTGCCATCTGGTCACTTGGCAATGCAGGAGAGCCGTAGCGCTCCCAGACCATCCAAAGCGGTCTCGGAGGGATTTCCCTACGGTGGGTGGAAAACCCTTTGATGGAAAAGGGTTTCTGCGGCTTTGTAGGATGCCCTCACCCAGAGAGAAAAGCCCACGCTGCCGGAGGCACCCTGCTGTGCACAGGGCGCAGAGGCCTGCCAGACGTTTCAGGGGAGCGCTGCAGTGGGGATGCCTCTTCTCGCAGGGCTGCAGCTGTCTGCACATCGCCGTGCCCTCTGGCTGCAGAAAGAGCCTTTAAGGGGGTATGGAACGGACCCCGACGTGCTTCTGCCACCGTGGAAATAGCACAACGGAGCAGCAATCTGTCAGCTATCAACTGCGCGTCGTCAAAAGGGAAAGAAAAGAAAAAAAAGAGAAGGAGAAGAAAAGGGACTTACGGTTTAGACACTCTTCTGTCTGCGGGGGAGCTGTTTTGGGGCATTTCATTTTAAACATCCTATTTTGTTACATTTTCTCTTTCCCTTCTAAATGGAACCGTTTTCTTCTATTCTGTTTTGTTCCCACTTCCCTTTTCCTTTTTCATTTTTTTTAACCAGAGGAGCATTAAAGAAAAAGAAAATACATCCACCTTTTAAGCATTTGTGTTTAGTAGCCGCTTAGCTTTTGAAACCGCTGCAGGGCTGGAGATAAAAACACACGCACACGCACAAATATGCAGACCCCTTCTGGCGGGAGCGGGAGGTGAAATAAACCTTTTGGACCATTTCGAGACGAGACAGATTTGCAAAAGCTCCAACACAAAACCCACGACAATCAACACAGCGACAGTCCTGCCAGGCTGAAAGGAAGCCCTCCTGCAAATTTCGTTTTCAAACGTGCTTTGCAATTGCCTCTCCCGAGCACGTAAACAGCCCTGCCAGGCAGTTCCAGCTGAGTCACCAGCACCGGCCAGTCGATGCCTCTCCCCCGCTGCTTCTCCCCCTTCCCAGCTCCTCCTGGCAGCAAGCCCCAAGATCGATGCGTTCTGCCCAGGATGCCAAACACTCGGCAAATATTCAGGCTAATAAATAGCGGGAGATGGGAGCGGGAGACAACGCAGCTCACGACGTTAGGGGTGGGGGGGTTGTTTCCTTCCCTCCCGAAGCCGACGATAAATAGCACGCGGCGGAGGTGACGGGCGCGATGCTCAGCGCGGGCAGGACGGGCGAAGGGTCCTTCTCCATCCATGGCCCCAGCCACCGCCGGCAGCCATCTCCTAACACACCTACCTCGTGTTCATCTAAACCCAATCAAAATGAAGGAGAGGGTTAGGAGCAATTCGATTCACAAGTCTTACGAGGAGCGGCTGAGGGAGCTGGGACTGTTTAGCCTGGAGAAGAGGAGGCTCAGGGGCGACCTTATCGCACTCTCCAGGTACCTGAAAGGAGGCTGGAGCGAGGTGGCGGCTGGTCTGTTCTCCCACATGCCTGGTGACAGGACAAGGGGGAATGGGCTAAAGTTGCGCCAGGGGAGGTTTAGGTTGGATATTAGGAAAAACTTCTCTACAGAAAGGGTTGTGAGGCACTGGAATAGGCTGCCCAGGGAAGTGGTTGAGTCACCATCCCTGGAGGTCTTTAAAAGACGTTTAGATGTAGAGCTTAGGGATATGGTTTAGGGGATGATTTGTTAGTGTTAGGTCAGAGGTTGGACTCGGCGATCTTGTAGGTCTCTTCCAACCTAGGCATTCTGTGATTCTGTGATGCGATTCCCCAGCCGGAGAACAGCTGCACGCTCGGCTTGCAGGATTTGCGGCGCTGGATGAGGTCGGTGGCACGCCGCCTCCTGCCTCGGGCAATGGCCTGCACCTGATGCTTAGAGGGAACTGAAAATAAACCCGTAATGTGCTCAAGGCAGCGGCGCGATGCTCTGCTTGGGCTGCGAAGGTTTCTCCCTGTAACATCCCTGCAAGAATCACCGCCGGAGGAAAGCAGACCTGAGGCACCACAACGCCTCAGCCACCCACAGTGGGAAGGCCGCCGGCAGAAATTGCAGAGAACGACAGCTTTTCCCTACTCCATGGACTAAAAGTTGTTTAAGCCATTTTTTTCCAGAACATTTTCCTGACATTTGTTGGCGTATCTGTGCTTAGTAAGAGTTTGCAAAGAAAACGTCATTGCTACTGCTTTATTTTTCCCCCCTCCTATCCTGTTAGCTGGATGAGCTTCCAAAGGAAACATTTCAGAATTAAACAGAGTTTTGAAAGGAAGGCTAAAAAATAAAACACCCCGCAGGTGTTTTTAGGAGAAGCAGCTGAAACAGCATTTTTGTTACTAAAAGGAAAAAGAAAGACTGAATGGGATGCTGAAGAAAAGGGAAGAAAATTGATGATCCCGCTTGCGGTTCCCTTCCCTAGCCCAAACGGAGTTGTTCTCAAGAAATTCTGAGCTTGCCAGCCCTGGATTGTCTTTGGTCCGCGTGCCAGCTGCATGGATTTTCATACAGCACAGAGATTTGGGGTTCCAAACCCCAGGCTCCTGCTCTTCTCCGCCCTAAGTGACTTTGCGTCTAGCAAGAAGATTGTAACTCACCGGCTTACCCTGCCAAGACGAAATCCAAGACTAAATGGATGTGAACCAGGTCTCTGAAAGAGGAAGGGAAGAGGAGAGAAGGGACGCGGTGAGGAGGAACACGGCGCCTCTGCTGCTCAGCGCACATCTCCGCCTCACCCAGCAGTGCTCCCAGGCCCTGGCCTCACGCATCCGTTTTCATGCAGTGACTGGGCTGTAAACCTCTGGGGGGAATGAAAAAAAAAAAAACAAACACAAAAACCAGGAATCTGTTTTCCCAGCCGTTTCTGCAGATAGATTTGTACCTCCTTTATTCGCCTCAACGTCTGCTTAAGCAAATCCCTCACTCGTACAAACACACTTGGGTTTGTCTACAAGCAAATGTGAGCGAAGGACAAGGCTGAAGGGCCTCACTGTACTCCATCATGTGTGATGACCTGGGATTTTTAAGCCAGAGTGTTTGGAATTCAAGGACTGTCCGACCATCTCTATCGCAGAAATACCAACAGCAAGTTTCTAACCCTCCTCGCTTCAGTGAGAGGGGAAAAGAAAGCTTAAAAATGTAGCTCCAAAACTGTCAGAAACAAGGGTGCCAAGTAGAAGGACTCCTCCACATGCTGCTATTTGATTGGTACATCCCGTGATTTTGACGCCTCACACCACGGTTTTCACGCCAAGGACTGGCAGCGGTACAGGAGGGATGCGGCATCCTCAGCCCAGCCGAGCAGCTTTGCGCTGGGCCCTATTCTGTCCCTTCCCTGATGCCCACAGGGTCCAAATCCACCTCCATGCCCACCCAGAGAGCTCCCAGGCTGCTGCAAGCAGGCGCTAGGGCTCAGGGACACGTCTCTTGCTGCAGAGCGAGCTGCTGCTGTTTTTCCACGGCGTCACGGCGCAGGATTCGAGCGGCACAGGGTGCTGCTACCGCGTCTTACATGCCCTTAGCACACTTTAAATATTAAGTAATAAAAATATGTATAAGTAAAGAGTACATCCATAAATAAAGCAAATGTATAACTCAGTGAATTAATTATTATTTCATTACTAGCAGCCACATGCTCTAACAGAATAGCTAAGAGCCGAATTTTCCCCTGACTTTGCTTCTCGTTATTAAACCGCTCCCGACAATGACTTGCAGGACAGATGCATCCTTTAGCTAATCATTCGAGGATTAATTTTGTGTACGCATAAATAACTCATGTTTTGACTCGGGGTCTTTCAAGCGAAGTACTTGACAAAACAGACTTGTGTCGGAGTAACGTCGGCTCAGACAGCCGGCACACGCGGGGAACTGGTGCTCACACAAAGGCGGGAGTGCTGCTGCCCTCTCCTCGCCTAGGAAACCTTTGGGGGCTTTTGACAAGGGTTTGAAACTTTCTTTGTCGCCATCCTGCCATAAAAAATAATCAGAACGTTTAAAATAAGCGCAGCCCTCAATCGTTTGGGAAATGGGCTCACAAACCCGGCTCTGGCTCAGGGAGCAGCAGCCTCTGACCGCGGGTGCACAGGGGCGGCCGCCGCACCAAAGCAGGATGGGGGCGAGGCGAGGACAATTTGTGTTCTGCCACCCAGCTAACGAGACCGCGGGGCACCACAGCACCTCGCACACGGCTGCTACCTGCTGGCAGGGTAAGGATTCGCCTGCCAGCACCTCCACGGAGCTCGTTTTTTTGACGTCAGCGCTGGTTTTCGGTGCCAGCTTTCTCCTCCCTGCTGGTGCCACCTGCGACTGCAAGCCCACGTCGGCGAAGGCATCTCAGGGCACATCACAAACACAACCGGGGCTGGCTGCACAGCTGGATCTCTCGTCCTCCTTGTCTACTGAGATCCGGAGTGGGGGGAACGTGCAATATTTAGCACGGGAGGGGGCTGATCCCGGTGTCAAATACCGTAAGTGATAACGCAGGCGTTCACTGCCGCGTTCACATGCACAGACGTGGCCTGATCCTATCACTTAATTTTGCAGAAGGACAAGTTCCAACAGTTTCTAAGCTGTTGAATAAGTTATTTCAGAATTGTCAAGTAGGTTATTTCTCACCTCTTTCTCTGAATCAAAATTACTTGGGTGGGAGAATGAATTATAAAGAAAACTGTCTTCCTGGAACTCTCGGAAAAAAGAAGTTGAGATTTTTACAGTTCTCATTGAATTAAATTTTTAGAGATGATTTCTTGCTTAAAATATTTTATTTCGATTGTGTTGCAACGCTACATTTTAATGGGGGAATGGCCCATTTTGGTTACATCAAAGCAGAATATATTATGAAACACTGGCCACAGACATTTGTATCTATTGCGGCATGAACTGTCACAATAAATACAGTTGGCACTTTTTATTTTATCAAAACAGCAAAGTGATAGCAAAACAAAATCTAAATGATTTGTTTCAGCTATTCCCAGCTGGAACTCGCATTGAAACAGACTCCTTCCAGCAAAATATTTTGGTTTTGACAAAATCATACTTTCTGGAACACACAACACTTCCTCAAGATGTGTTTGGTGCCTTCCACTCTCTCTAATACTGGCCATGGGCTGAGCTCTAATTACAAGTTGATAGGGTCAGGTCTAGCTTTATTAGCTTTACAACGCGACCGCTGTAACGCAGGCTGCCGATACCGATAGTGCCGTGAGCAGATACTCCATGGGATGTGGGTCCTCAGGGAACTTCCCCATAACTGCATGCTTGCCAGAAGCCAGAAGGAGGTAGCATCCACGCACCTCACAGGCTACAGATCACTGCTGGTCACCTTCCCGAGCAGGTTCTGCCTCCACGCCCCAGCGCAGCTCGGGTGGGCAGCGCGCACGGCCACGGGGCAGAGCCGCCTCCGCACTGCTCCAGGGGCACGGACGCCGCGGGGTGGTTTATGGCTCTCCTGCTCCCTTCCTCGCACACAAATGGCCTTTTACCTCGGGCTGTAGCAGCTCTTGGATTTAGACCGAGAGGTCTGCGAGTTCAGCCCCCAGCGCCGGTGACTCACGCGGCGCTCCCGCCTTATAAATCCTGGAGAACTGCTCGACGCCGAGCCGCTCGGCGAGGAGCGCGACGCTGGAGAAGTCCTGGGGAACTGAGGACGTGCTGCTGTGGTCCCGTGCCCACCTACCTGCTGTGGTGTCACCAGCTGAAGCCTTCCCTTCCTTCCCAGAGGAGCCAAGCCTCCCACTGCTACCAAACCCACAGCGAATCCAGCAGGTGTCACGCGTGAACGAGGGCAGCTGGGCACCACGGAGGAGTATCGGAGCAAGGCAGAGGAGTGGGGAAGAAAGGGGAGGAAGAGAAACCTGGAAATGAATGCTTCTCTTGTCTCAGTGTCCCCGTGGTGATGTGAAAAGTCATTACACACCTCCCCAGACCCGCACAGCAGAGTAAACAGGAGCAGTGCTAGGACAAAGCACTGGCACTTTATCTATTGCCTCTCTTTGCTTCGGAGCAATGAAGGTTACACGTCCTCACAGCATCCTCCTGTGTTTTTAATATTCTCCTACCAGCAAGATAAAACGTTCCTCACCCCTTTCCTTGAGGTTTTCTTACTGAACAAAAAGGACAGCAAAGCCTTGCTCTTACTGCACGGGGAATTTCAAAGCCAGAGCCGTATTTTTTCTCCTTGTCCCCCCAACGTGAAAAGACCAGTTGCAAAACAAACGGCCTCCCGAGGTGTCCTTGGCGAGGCTCAACAGGAGGAAACTTCCCCGAAAGCCTGCAAAGGACTCTTCTGAGAGCTTGGGGGGAGCGGGCGGGAGGAGCAGGCAGGAAAAGGTTCCTCAGGAGAACGCTGCTGCTGGAAATGATGACATTCCTCATCGTATGTGTTATTGGAAGTGACTAAGAGCAATCGCACGTGAACATCCCGTGCAAAACCCTCCCAGCATCTCCGCGGAGAACAAACATTCAGACAAACATGGCTGAACCCACGGAGAGGGGCGACAGCCCCGTGGGCAGCGGCGATTCTTCAACAGGAGGGCTCAAGAGCCAAGTCCAGCAGCACCAACCTCCGCCTCCAGCAACCCGCACGCCCTTCTGGGAGCAAAAAGGGGCATAAGGCTCCTCGCAGATCTGTCAGGAAGAACACAGCGCCACTTCTCCCTGAGATTCTCCAGAGAAGGCACACACCACTAAACCCCAACCCATTACGTGCACCCTTACATTCTTGCAATAATTGCCTATCTCCTGCCATTTAAGCTACTGTTTTCTTCTCACGAAGATTTTCGCACGGTTCCTTGTTTTCTCCACCGGCACCAGCAGTCAGACACCTCTGACACCACTCCCGGTGCGCGGACCTTTGAATCACCGCAGAACACTTTTTCACTGCCATGCCTTGGGAACCAGGCTAGGCCAGGGCGAGTTGTGAAAGACTTCTTCACGGCTGACTGAAAGAGCTGGCACTGCTCATGACTTTTTCGCCTTGGAAGCAGGGTTTAAAAACCATGAAGGTGTAAAAACGTGCAGATTTACCCCCCGAAGTGCAGACGCTGCTGAAAGCACTTCGGCTTTCATTTCTGTCCGCCCTTGAGTACGGAAATGATTGTCCAGACAGGGTGGCTGCACGGTGAGCAGGCTCTGAGGCCAGCAAGGAGGCTCTGAAGACGGTGAGCAAGCTCAAGGCCAGCCTTGACCGAGAGCTGCCTCCTGCTCACCCGCGTACCCTGTGCTACCTGAGCAGAGCTGCTGCAGCCTTCGGGGAACAGCAGAGCCCCACGACACGACTGTTTCAATGAGCGTTCCCTCCCCCTGCTCGTTTTAATGCTGTTTAAGTCGTATTTTTTTTCAGCAGAGAAATAATTCCATCTCCAAGGATGTACGGCGCCTCTGCCTCCAGCGCCGCTGTCCCTCAGCTGCCCAGAGCTGCCTCCGAGCGGGTTCTGCTTCCCTTCCCCACCAAGGACAACGGAGGTTTAGAAGACGTTGATGGTCCTTGACCAGCAGTATTAAGACACTAAATTACGCTGACACGGCCCATAAATCGCTAAATGAGGGACTCCCAGACAGCGCTGTGGCGTGAGCCGAATGCAGGAGGAACGGCTCCGAGGGCTGCCCACCTGCGGGGACGCGCCGCTGATGGATGCGCTGAGCACCGCGTCCAGCACCCGGCCCCCGGCACCGCCAACACCCCGCCAGGGGCTCTGCCAGGACTCGGGAGCTTTGTTGTGTTTTCACAGGAAGGCTGGCTGGTATTTACATACGTCGGGTAAAGGACAATTCTCCGGGTGGGTAGAGACAGAGCCGGGCTCCATCTCTAAAAATAGAATGAAAAAGCTGTTCCTGAAGAGGGCTGAAAGCCTTTAAGCTCCTTAAGATTGGGCCACCTGCCCACTAGCAGGCATAAAGTATTATTTGACTATTTCTATTTTATTTAGATTTATACATAAAAGAGCCGAGGCAGCACAGGTAACATTCGCCAGAGTGAAAGGGAACGGGAACATGGGCTTCGTCTCCACCAGGACGCCATCGGGGGCCTCGCACTGGAAGGTGAAACTGCACCCACCCTGCCTCAAGTCCCAGGGGCTGCACGGACAGAAATCGAGTTCAAAGCCCGAACAGCTACAATGGGAGCCAGGAAACAAGCTGCTCTACCTGGGAGTTACCCGTAATTCCCTAACTTCTTGGGCCGAGTGAATAACAGGCCGGTAATGGACCTTTATGCATTGCCTCCTTTGTTGATGTCAGCAGAGTACGAACTAAATGTTGAGGTGATGCGGACAGACGGGCTCTGCCTCCGATTAAAGCACGCTGTGCTCAGAGAATGGCACGAGGGAATCCCCCAAGGAAATCAACTTTTTCTCAAGTTGTTTAGAATAAAGGAAAGCCCGCCATCATCTTTCTTTTCAGTGAAATATCACGGTCTTCTCTCTGGAAGCTGCAACGAGGTAACGGGGTTTTTGGTAACGTGGTCTCGGACAGTCAGAGCCCATCAGACAGTGAGGAGCTGTAGGGATGGGACGTGGTAGAGGAACGTGGCTCAATTATTGAGCCCAGCACTTCCATAACACTTCACGTGGCGCACAGCACTTCACCCTCCCCTTCTCCCTGCTGAGAAATCAAGTCACTTTAAAAAACCATTTGTTTTTAGGAGCTCTAATTTGCCGTCACGGCTAGAGAACACCCTGGAGAGAGAGGACATCCTGCTTTATATGACCCGTCTAATTGGCACCCGGTTACCTCTTGCAGCACAATCACACCTCCAAGGCCCTGATCGGACTTGAGTTACTTTTTTAAATAAAAAGAGGTGCTACAAATAGCCCCCATGCTGACCGTTTCACAGTTAAAGCAAAGCCATCAGGAAGAGGAAGAGGAGTGTGGAAGGACCCAAAGACGAGGGCAAAACAACCAAGCTTGCTTCCTCCCAGCCAGGCTTGCGGATGAAGTCTCTGCTCTTTTGGGGCTGGTAAATAGTCCTGGCAGCATAACCTAAGCACGAGGGAAGAATCCTGCAGGCAGTCGCAGTGACAGAGCTGTGCCTCCCCCATCCCACACACATGAAATCGGGATGATGTCCACGGCTTTCTTGTAAGGCATTGCTTCGGTGTTTAGAACGAGGCAGAGAGCTTCCCCTTCTTCTCCCCCTCCCAGCCAAGACTGAAAATGGTGTGGGAAAGATGTCCAGATAGCTGATGGAGTCTGGCATCATTTACTCTGGATACAGAGCGCATGGAGGACTAAAAATGCAGACTCAACAGTTTCAGAAAAGCACCAACACAGCAAGAAAGGCAGGCGGACAGATTGCTTGGATAGACTCCTTTTCAGTAACAAGATCTATAGCAGCACAGGTTTTCTGTTTGTTGGGTGGCTTTAAGAGGGATGTATTTGTGCTACCGGATTAACTAAAAAGGAATATTTTGCTTTCCCTAATTCCCCATTCCCCTCTATCTGAGAAGGTTTTTGTTAGGCTGTAGCAGAGGAAGAAAGCTTATTTTTATGCTCCAATTTCTGAAAGCAGCTTTCAGTTTGGAAACAGCTGCTAATAACTTGAGGACCTGTGTGGGCAGACGATTTCTGCTGCGGGAGCAGGGAGCCGAGCTGGGTCTCTGACTGCTGCCTCCATTTCACTCTGCCTCGCCGGCACTCTGCAGCCTTGAGTAAGTCTTTATCAGAACCTGCACACTGCTCCAGCTGTGAAGCCCCAGTGAGGACTGAATTACCTCTTTGCCATGCTGTGGTGCAGGACACACACTGCCACGCTGGAGCACAGCCGTGCTCTGACCCGGCTCTGAGCTTCCTGACAGCGATGAGCCCAAACTTTGAAAATGCCAAGCTTCACGTCCAGGGCAAGCATCAGAGGAAGTGCTGGTGGACTGGTCCTCCTGCTTCCAGGTGCTACCCTGCATCCCGTGCCAGGTCCCATCACCCACAGAAGTTTTTTATGCCAGTTTTCTCCCTGTGAAATGCACCAAACCCTTTCTGAACACCTAACTTTGCCGTAAGTGCAGAGTTCTGGGGGCTCAGCTTCCAGGTGGGCTTTTATTTTTCCCTTTCCTACCCACGCATTGAAGTGTCCCAGGATTTCGCATGGCCGGACCATGCCTAACATCTGCAGAAACTCCTCAGCCCTAGCACCGACACCGCAGCACCCAGCTCCACTCCCACTGCCGAAACCACAATTCTCCCCTCGCCCCTTCCAGTCGCACACCGCAACGTAGCGGAGCACCTAATTAGTGCTGCTCGTTGTGGGGTAGGACGAAGGAACAAAAACAAAGACGGCAGTGTAACCAGCGGTGTGTTGGTGTCCGTGGCTGGGTACGGCGGGCAGAGCACTTTCCCTGTGTCGCTATGAGGCATGGCTGCCATCGCAGCGCCCGCTCTGCCCTTCAGGCAGCAGGCACCGGAGCGAAATATTTCATCTTTCAAGAGCAGGGACTGCACGCGGGAGCTCAAACAGAAACTGTCCTTCCTTTTACACATCCCTCATAATAATCTGATTTATCCCAGACAGCTTCTTCCATAGGACATATCTCACGATGACTCTCGCATTCTCTTTTGAAGGCAAAAATCGTATTGTACCTATTTTGAAACATGCCTTTGATCTAAGGGAAATCATGAGCAATTTGTGTGTGACATTTACTAACTAATGTGCTGAGGGAATATTACTCCTAGAAAAACACTACTTTCGGGTAGTTTCAATGCACTGAATAATGCTCTGGCAGGGATGATTCATCTGGAAAAGGTAACTATTTCGGCACGATGAGCAATATTAATAACAAGGCATTATACACAGTGCCTCTCCACCAGCCAGAGCCTAAAGCCCACTGCAAACCTTTCAGATGGAAAAGGCCACTTCAGGCATTCAGAGAGCTGCAGGCACCTGCGAGTAAAACAAGGAGCCCGTTCCTGTACAGCCGCACCGCACAGCAAAGCAGGGAAGGGAGCGTGATTTGAGGTGAAATACTCGTGGAAGTAGGAGAACGAATAAAACCAACAGCCCAAGCTGAAATCTAACATGGAGTATGACGCTCCTGCAGCCTTAAAAAACAGCGTATTGGATCATCAGTCACCCAAAGTGGGCCGTGGAGGGGCTGCCAAGGCAGAGAAGAAGGAGGGCTGCGCAGCGGTTAGCATGAAGGGAATTCCCTGCTGAGGTTGCCGGACACGGCTGGTCCTTGCTGTCCCAGCTTCTTGCTGTCCCAGCTCCTTGCTGTCCCAGCCCCTTGCTGTCCCGGCTCCTCGCAGTCAGCAGGCACCAACCCAAGGGGAAAAAGCAGCAGCTTCCCCTGCTGCCTGCCCGCAGCCCCTCTGGGTCCCACTCCTCAGTGATGGGCTGGCCCAGCCTGGCTCTGAGACCAGGACAGAGCTGCAGGGAACCCGAGAGCAGCTGAAATCTTAACCTCAGGCCGTGGCGATTAAAGTTGTGTGTATGACAGATACATCCTACAGTGACTGGAGTTGTAGGTAATACACGTATTCTATAGTGACACCACTGCTGGCATACGAGACCTTTCATGATAGCAGCTTTTCTAGTACAATACCAAGAAAACAACAATTTTAAAATCTGTTGGACTGGATTTGAGAGAAAACATGAATGGGTTTATCTATTGCACAGAGCTACAAATACGGCCACAATCCCTGCCTACAGAAATGACTTCAGCTCTGATTCAGGGAAGTGCTTAATCTCATGCTTAGCATTCAGAGAGGCCCTGGTGCACTTCCTCTGGGGCTTGGCGGCACAACAGAACTTCTTCCCCTTTTCTTTCCCCCCCACCAATTTGCAGAGCCAACCCCCGGTGCTCCCACTCTTGTAATCCCCGAGTTCAGCTGCTGCCTTTCCATTCACTGGACGAAACTCCTCGGCGGGGGATTCAGTCCGTCCTGGAACAGGATGGTGCAGACAGCTGGATTCACACCACGATGACACTTCGCAGCCTGCAGTCAGGCACCGGCTGCAGTCCTCATCCCTTCTCCAGCCCCTCACATCGCCTCCGTGCAGCGATGGTCACAGCTGACCTCCCCGTGCTTCCTCAGGGAACACACCTGGACCAGGAGACTCCTCCGACCGTTACGGGCTTGCAGAAGAACGCAATGTTCACGTCGTGTGCACCACGGCAAGGCAAGGTTTAGGTGAGTGGCAGCTGCTAGTTCAAGACCTGGGGAGGTGAGTCTGTGCCAGGACGAGTGGCTGCATCCTCCTTACGCTGTCCAGTGGGGCAACATCTCCTTACCCGTGCTGGGAAAAAGGGTATAAAATCTGCAGATCACGGCACTAATCATACCCTTGGGGACGTACAGCACCAAGCACAATGGGACCTGCACTCAGCCATGGTTCGCAGCTGCTAACACCCGTAACAACCCCACGCACCGCATTCTGCCCATCCCACCCCGATGGAGCCATTCAAAAGCAAGCCCTCGTGCAGGCACAGGATGCTTTCAAAAGATTGCGAGGCTGGCTCTGCCCCTCACCCACCAAGTTCTCTCCAGTCTTGTTTGCTTTGGTTCTCTAATAGGAACCCTGAGTTTATTTTCCAATTCCTTACCCCCCAAGGAGCTGTTCACTTTGCATGCTTAGCATTGTTTCCCTTCCATGGGCTGCTGTACCCTCCAAGGAGTTGTTAAGCTGAACGTGTGTTGTAGTTCTACTTTTGTATGTTAATTGATACACTTTTTAATTTTACTTTTGCATACTATTTGAATTTGTTTCATTGTAAATTAGATTCTAAAGAGCCCCTGTAAACAATTGCCGCTTGCCAGCCGATCTCTCAAACAAGCAAAACCTCCTTCCGAGGAAATGCTGATGAAATTCAGCCTTGCTCCTGCCTCACCGACGCAATGCAAAAATACCACCTTGAAGAAGCAGGAGGGGAGGGGGGAGCCGCCATTAATATAAATGCCTAATTTCCATTGACATTTACAGGGGTTATGATAGCTTCATGGAAGCAAAATACAACCCAAAGGATTATACTTAAAATATCCGTACAGCCCCACCTGATGTTTTCTGGCGCGAGAACGGTTATAAAAGGCAGTTTTCTTAATACTAAAAATGAACTCAAGGGAAAGTAGGAAGCGATTCAAAAGGATTGGCTTTCAAAGTTATTTCTTCACGCTGGTTCATAATAGGAATGCTTAAATACACAGGATTAATTACTCTGTCCAAATGAGTATCTTACATTATTGCCTGCCAGCCTACATTTTTCCAAATAAGCAAAGCTGGGAAGTTGTAAAACTCAGTACGGGATCGGCTGAAATTCAGACTCTCCACTTGACTAATTGTAACCTCAAGAAAAGAGGCAGCATTTATGCTACAGGAGCTGCGGCTGCTACAAAATGGTTTGGGACTAAAGCGGAGCCGGCGGGGCTGGGGTAGGGAGCGGGCTGGGTGCCTAACGGGAACCACGGCCAGCCCCAGGGGGCAGGCTCAGGCCTCATCCCCTCTCACCTCTGCTGCCACCTCCTCTGAAACCCCAATACAGGCACCCGTGGTAGTGAGGCACGTTCTGCGGACAGATTAATCCGATCACAATAAGGGAACGGCAGAGAAAATTGCTGAAAAAAAAAGCACAAGAGGCAAGACTGCCAATTCCTGTCCTTCCTCTCAGACCTGCACCAGCACCAAACGTGAGAGGAGGAACCCTCCCTCGACACACGTCCTCACCGCCTCACTGGGCCCCACGCCCTCGGCAGCCAGGAGGGCTGCCACCTTCCAGCACACCTACCACAGGCACTGATTTGCTCCAAAAAGCGTTAAACTAAAATCAGAAAAAAACCACCTTTGTGACTAACAGTTAGTGTCCTTTCCCTCTCCAGTGTAACCTTCTCTTACGTTGCTGCGTTTGAGACCTCTTGGAGAAAAGACAGGGAAAATCTGTCCTCGGTGCTGGTGCTCATTCCCCGGCTTTAATTTCTTTTGAACGTTTGGCAGGGATCAAAGTAGGCACGGCTTGAGCGTGACTTTAAACTAGAAAGTTTTGAAATCCAAGAAACAAGAACTTGTCTGGGTACCAATGTGTTTTACCAGCTCGGGATGCAAAGTCCTCCGTGACACCAGCCGAGCTGCAGCACCTGTTTCAGTCGAGCTGAAGATGTACTGCTACGTGGTCCGGTGCTTCGACTCCCGGTAAGACAAATGCTGGAGAGAAACTCTTAAAATACTCTGTCCATGTACAAGATGTACCAAGTTCAAGAAAAACACTGTTGGCTGAGCAATTATTGAACTCAATGTGTGTCTGAATGGAGATTTTCCAATAAAACAGCGGGTTTGGCTTAGCTCTCTACAGCAAGCCACCATAAATCTGAGCCCTGGAGCAGCTCCGCGGCGGCAGGTCAGGCTGGGCATCAGGCTGGGAGTGAGGAACCTGGGTCCTCCTGGTGCTCGGCCATGGGCTACAGCATTTGCAGATGCAATTAGACTTTGCTCCATGACAGCTTGCTGGCAGCCAGCTAAGCTCCATAAATCTGCCCTAAGCCTCTAGCGCCAAGTACCATTTTCAGGTCTCGTTCTCCGAGATGGAAGAGTAATTTGAACGCTTTCCAGCACCCAACTCATTAAGAGATAACTGGCTTTTCCTTGGTCATTCTCTTGATCTTTTTTTCCTTTACTCCATTTGTGAAAATATTTTCTCTGGGCAGGCTCAGGTTTGTAATGCCTCAGAACGAGCTGCAAAGGATGAAGACCGCACACGGCAGAACTATTTCTCTGTATAAAGACTGGATTTTCATGGTAAAAACATTCTCTGGGATTCAGCACGTTGAGTGGAGCTGAAAGCAAAAAAAGCAAAGCCAACAGGGCTGAAACTCTTCTGGAGCCATGCTTTACCAGTCAAACTTCCTTCCCCTCAGAGGCAGCTGCTCCAATAGATTATTTGCTTTGCTTTGCACCTCCAAGATCAATAGGCAAGCATTAACTAGGTCACAAATGAGATATCTGGAAAAGAAAAGTGCTTTCTAAGGAATATTTTCTCCTCAGCAAATAATTAGCAATTTCTTTGCCAGAGAACCTGAAGAGAACAAGCAGCAGTGCTGCAGGTTGATCTGTCACTTTGCCTGGGTAAGGGATGGAAAACTGGCTTCGCTTTTTCTCTTTTAGTCCATTTAAGTGACAATTGGAGACAAATCTCAAATAATTCTTTTAATCCCAATGAACTTCATATCAGACACTTCCTCTTCTACAGAGTTGTGACAGCAACAGAAGAGCTCCTCTGAAGTCTCCAGACAAGGTTTGTTGCCAGGATCATTAGGTTGTCCCGAGCACATGATCTTTTTCACACTCCTTTTCGGCTTTTATTGCCCACGACAGACAGACAACCGGCCTTGCTCCAGGTGTTCATACAGAAAGAGGGCAAGGACCTTCCATCAGGCAGAGGAGCTGCACACGTGGAAGGACGAGGCGGTTTCTCTCCCTACGTAAGGACATTCAGCACTGCTTTTTCCATTTGTTCATAAAGGGGATAACCTGATGCAGCTTCAGCAACGTGATGAACACTACCACATTCCACACCTGCGCTCGTTTGTGTGATCAATACTCCGCAAATCCATTTTTCCCATAAACACCTTAAAGAAGCCACCAGCTCTGTTCATTTCTCAGCCACCTCCAGTCGGGATGAAGTAACTCACCCTCTTCTCTTCTGCCCTTCCACACACGACATGGCCCGACGCAGACACCAGAGGTTGTCCTGAAGCCCTCCCATCTCCTGACGGTCTGAACGTGCTGCTGCTCGCTGCGATCTCACCTCCATCTCCCAACCGTGCTGCCTCGCAGGCTACTTCAGTCTGGGCCGGGCAGTAAGTAGAAGCCCTTCCATTAATTTTGAATGATGCATTCCTATCTCCAGCTATGAATAAAACAGATCAATGACACAGGCATGTTTTATTGGGGCTCCTGCGCAATGAATTGGTAGTGAGACAGCCAGGGAGATGGAGTCAACATGCAGATGAGATTTGTAAGTGAGGACATATTGATTATTTCCATCTCAGTTCAGGCAGTAATTCCACACGACGCCTCTTCCCCTGTTTCAGCTCATTATTTATGCCATAAAAACACTATCTCAATGATAATAACAGGCTTCATTTACAAGCCAGAGCATAAAGCATCGATGCTTAAGATTTCAGGAAGTGGGTTAAAGGAAGTGAGAGAGATTTAACAAGTCCTGAAGATGCACAAAACTGCTGAGGCTGATCTTGTGGCTTTTTATGCCCTCAGAAAGGAAGATTGAGAGCAGGTGTTAGATTACCAGGCTTTTTATTAATAACTCAAGGCTTGTATGAGAGTTGATTGATAGCACAGTCAGCACTTTCCCAGTGAATAAGCTCTCCTCACTTCGTGCCATCAGTAGCGTCTCCGCTCAGGCATGCTCCTGATCTCTCAGAGGTGGAGGATGGATCCGGTGCCAAGAGGAAGCTCCCCAGGAGATTCTTCACTGGAGAAGATCCCATGCGATCTGTGCAACAGCTGGGGCGTACGGCTGAGCTTTATCCCCAGAGTTTTCCATCCGTTAGAAGCATCACCAGCGAGCCGCTAAATAGACCACCAGGGACAGATTCCTCAGGTCCCAGAAAGCAGAGGCAATATTCCATCCCTGGGGCTTCTGCACTTGGAAGCTGTGCTCACTAGTTGCACTTGTTCTTGCTTTTTTCCACCCCACCCCACCCCACCTCAGCACGTTGCCTTCCAAAAAAAAGATGAGGTCTTCCAAAGGTCCACAAAACGCACTTCTCTCCTAGAATAATTAACTTATTGTGCTGTTTAATTTGACAGACTGTCAAGATCTTTGCACCCGAACAGCAAAGAGAACACTCACCTTTGGTTTTCGTATACATCATTTTCACAAGATCTGAATCTACTACAGGTAAAATTATTAAGTCCTCCAAAATCCCTGTCAACTCAGGAGAGCGTGTAACCTGCAGAGAGTGCCCTCGCTGATGGTGTATGATCTTGTTGAAAAGTTCTGGTGCTTAAATACTTACCCGGCTCACACACCTACAGTGATGTCCAGCCCCGCAATCAGACATCCGGAATGACAATACACTAGGGATACCAGAAAATAGGTCAAGAAAAAAACATTCACTTCTTATAGACCTAAATGTGCGCTGCTGAAGTGTTTATGCTGAGCATTGTGTTCTGCCTCCTCAACATCCTTTTCTCCTAGTATGGAAGCCAAGATCTTTGGGGGAGGATCGTCATTTCCTCTTTGTGCATCGGTACAGCAGTGAGCTGTATGGCATTCCTGTCTTCCTGACGTGAGATAATCTTACACAAAGTGACCAGAATGACTTATCCAGCGAGTCTCATCCTCCAGAACATCTCCACCAGGCTGGGTGCATGCTAACACCTGTGCCTTAGCCTGCAGAAGAGAACATCATTCCACGCTTCCACACACAAAGAAAAAACATTTGGGGAGATCAAAGTATTTATTGCAGTAGTTTTAACAGCTCTGTCCTTCGCCGCTGTGTTAAAATAGCACCAGCACCAACCGCTTCCCGAAGAGCTGAAGGGCAGCTGTGGTTAACAGCCTGGAGGAGAAGTCGCATGCCTTCAGCTCTCCCCCTTAATTGCTAGGAAATGGTCCTTGATCATTAATACATGTCTGATACGTCTATGTTTAAATCTCTGTAGAGCTATCATGTGCAGAAAGAGAACAGAGCTGGGTACCCAGCCAGACAGCCCAAAAGCCTTTGTTAAGCTGTAGTTAAGGTTGCGCATATGTCAGATAAGTCAAGAGAAACAGCAGAAAATCCTCTTAGGGCAGCAAGAAATTGTTCACTAAAGCAAGGTCTATTAAAACACAGAAAGAGAGTTAAGATGTCCTAAACAGTCCTCAACCACTGCCATCTCCACGGCCAGACAAACGCTTTATCAGCGCTGCGGTGCAGTGCAGAAGTTCTGGTGCTCCGCAGAGCATGGGGGCCTCTGCTTCCATCTCTGCCGCTTCAGTTACAAGCCCTTAAGTGCTTAATGAACCCAGGTAAGAGTAACAGGGCTAAAATATTTATAGATCCAGGTCTGAGTAAGCTGAACGCACATGAGCGATGAGAACAATACTAGAAGACATTATTTGCAGAAAGTCACTGCCCGAGTCCCTCCACGCTCCAAGACAAAGCAGAACATCCAGCAGCATCAGCACATCAGCGGGCAGCGTGTGGATGCATTCGAATCCCTCATGGGTTTATGTTTCTGATAGGACTATAAGGTCTTCTTCCACGAGACATCAATGGATGCCCTTTTAACCTAGCTGTTTCTGATGAGAAGAACCAAAGCAGTCTGATGCTCCAGGAGCCCCCAGCTGGCCTCGCACAGGACTCCAGGACTAAGGATTCTGCTCCAACATCCTTGAAAGAAACTTTACCAGCTCCGGTAGTTCCATCGCTGCCTAGGGAGCTACAGCAGGGAGAGACATTTCCTTAAAATATTTAGAGCTATGTGGGAAAAAAACAGCCCCTAACATATGCTGCTGGTTTGCTCAAGGCAAACTGCCCGGCAGAAGGGGCCAGGCACAGCTGAAGTGACAGGGAAGGATCTGACGCCGTGTTCAGGCATGAGTGACAACTCTTGTAATGAAGCAGAGAAAAAAGCTGTTCCAAAGTCATGCAGGAACCAGAGACAGGTCCAATCTCACAGGCACTGAACAGGTAAATCCTACATTTCCTTACAGCCAGGACAATAGGTAGCAATGTCTTGTTGATCAAGCCCTGCAGAAACGGGAGCAAAGTTAGTACACACAGGTGGGCTTGTTTTAACCCTTCGTGAAGATAAGGAATGAGGAAGAGAACCGAGAATTGCCAGGTTTTACTGCATCTCTGCTAGTCACCCAGGGACACCACTGGGCCTCTGCTGAGCCCACAGTTAATAGAAAACAGGCTCAGAGCGTCCTCGTCCCTCCTGAAACATCCCGGGGCAGCAAGGCTCTTCAGGACAAGTCACCAACCCCGGTTCCAGGCGGGCTGTGACAGTTATTCAGCTTTTGTGGATGTTTAAGTATGAAACCTGTGCGTGTGTTCTTACAGCCCATCAGCCGGAAGGCTGCCAGCCACCAAGGCCAGGCACGACTCCGAGCCGAATTGTTAGAGGAAGAGCAAGAGCAAGGAACAGCTCCCTGTCAGCTTCCCCACTTACCGCAGGCTTATGCAAATCGCCCAAATAAACGCCAGCAGCATTGACCCCAGCCGCAGTATAAATCCATCCTGTATGGGAGGAGGGGGAAGGTGAGGGAGGGATCTGGCCTAGGAAGGTGTGCAATTTACGGAGAAGAAAAGGCATAGCATACTCTGAGAATCCTTCTCTCCACACCGAGCTTTCCCGATTCATTAAAGCTCCCAATCTGCAACATGTTTAACTCCTGTGAACTCCTCTGCAGGCAGGGGTGGAGGGAAGACATCTCTGGGGAGCGGCGCCGAGTCAGCAGAAAGGAGGAAGCTTTTACAGCTCCACCAGCTGATACTTCCCCCTCCAAGGGAGCAGGGCCAGGAGAGATGAGACTTGCAGAAAGGAAGCAGTAAATAAGAATTGCAGTTTCTTATTTGCACAACTCCAATTCAGGTTACTGGTAAACGCTCACGAGCCCCTAAGTGCCTGCAAAGGGCTCAGCAAGGATGCAGGACAGGGCCCAGCTTCAGGACCAGCTGCCAGCTGAGGCACTGTCCGTGGGCCTGTGAAGTTATTTCACGGCAGCATGGTGCGAATGAGCAAGTGTGCACCATGAAGTGCTCAGAGAAGGCAGCTTCTGCCCCTCCAGGGCAGAAAAAGGCTCCAGGGGGAAAAAAACCTGCAGTTGTGATTTCCATGGGGTTTATGACATCTTTGGTAACTTCCAGTTGCTGCCAAGGTGCAACTTCGTCAGTAATTACAGGAGCCTGCCTTTCTGATTAGGCTATATTTAACAGGTCATCAAGGACGTGCAGGTCTTGGGATGGGGATTTGTGTGCTGCGGTATACGGCTGCTGCTGATGAACGCAGCTGCTAAACACATGAACAATACAAGGGCAAGCAAGGGATCGGTTTTGGCTTCCTCCGCTCCATACCACGGGAGTTGTCTCCTGCTTTAGGAAACAGCTCCCTCTTAGTCCTCGTAAACACTTCCAAACAGAAGTCCTTGCAGCCTCCTCCCACCTCCAGCCTTCATTTTAGAAATACGCGAACCATTTCTATGCAGCCCTACAGCAATGGCACTATCGTGGCTCTCTGCTGACCCCAGATCTCAGCCCGGTCACTGAATTCACGTTAAGCACCCCACTGGGGAAGCAGGTAGCCAAACCCACGCTGCCCTGCGATTTGTAAAGGGACCGTGCGGAGTGACAGCTAGCACAACATTTGTGTAGCCTGCTTTGTCGTTACCCACTGGCACATTCGGCCTCAATTAGCCAAGCCCAAGTCAGCACATTAGCTGCAACAGTGCTTCTTTGATGGCGGTGCTCACGCCTGCAATCACAGCGCAACGCCGCGAACTTCTGGGGGCAAATTTCTCCTGCAGCAGCCCTGCCAGATCCAGGCAATTTGGGCCTGCTCTAATTAACCCGTGTGCAATCATCATCATTTCCACACCATCTAGAAGAAGAGGCAGAGGTCACTCTGCGCTGGGCATTGCTTCCCTGCATGTTAAGCAAGAGGATTAACTTGTTCACTGCTGCTTTAAAGCGTTGTGCGAAGAGAAGTGCACAGCGAGTATTCTGCGCCCAACCCACCGCATGTGGGCATGCCGAAACCCGTGCACAAAGGCTGCTTCTCCCTTTTCCCTTTCCCTTTCCCTCTTCCCTTTTTCTTAAAAAAAAAAGGGAATTAAAATTCCTAGTCCATGTCCTCCTTGAGCAGAAGTCTCCTAGGTCTGAGGTTCAGACACGCAGAAGGCTTGAGCTCACGTGCAGCTACTCGGAGCACTTTGGTAGCCAGCAGATGCTTACTTGCAGTGCTCAGGCTCTCCTCCCTCACCAATTTATCTCTATTACATTAAATACCCCTATCTGCAAACCGCCTGGCCCTTATCACGGCAGAAGGGAGCCTCAGATCTGCTTCCTGCCAGGCTCCGTCCACCGCCGCTCCTGGAAGTGCAGCAAACTTTTCTTCCCCTTATTTCTATGCAGAGGTGGCACGGGGGCTCCTGCTCAGAATGACAAAGCCGTCCACAAATCACTTGGGAATCTTCTACACTCAATTTGCTCCAGTTCTGCCGGGCAAACAAGAAGCAGGAGGCACATATACATTACTACTGATTAGTCTGTGTCTCCAGTATCAGCAGCCACGCACGCAGGCTGACCGTAACTTTAAATATTGATAACCAAACTCATATATCATAGGCCTGGGAGAGTGACAGTTTCAGTGCGTAACAGCACAGCCTTTCTACAATAATCAAACACTCAATAATTCATGAAAATATATCCCCCCAAATCAAATTGGAAGCTATTTTGTGTAATATATTATTTAAAATTCAATATTATAATGCACACAACTTCTGCTCGTACCACAGAGGACCATTTCAAAATGTGATTATGTGCGGACTCTATTTAAAAGTGACAATTTTGCTTTTCATTTGTTTAACAGCTTAAATGGAAGAGCTCAACTGGAACTAAGTCATCTGACAATGAAACCAAAGCCGACATAAGCAACTTTGCAAACTTCATGACGAGTCAGAAAAAGGCATGAACCTCCCTCACTGCTAACGCAGATGAATTCCCCACTCCAGTGCTCACTTTCACAATTTCTTCCGTGCTAAGTGAAAGGAAAGGTGCTGCAAACCTGTGACAAACATTTTTAGTTCCCCTGGTCTGTAGCCTTGGTCCAGCTGAATAAAGAGAAACACATTTGCTTGCATTCCAGGGACCCTTGCACAGAAAAACACCTTTGACTTTGCATCCCTGTTTATTCCTGTTGGAAAACCCATTTGTGTAAGGGAAGGCTGCCTGGTGTGAAGTGCCAAGAGAAGAGGGTTTTGCCCTTGTAAACAGAATGCGCTGGAGCATAAAATACAATCAAGATTTGTGACAAAATCCAGCCCGGGCAGACGTCATTCCTCAGCGGCGGCAGGGCGAAGTGGCACGGTGTGATTGAGGGCATGGAGCTCGCGAAGTGACGGCGGGGGAGGCTCGCAGCGAGCAGCCTGGGCGGCCTGGCTGCAGTGTGCTGGCTCCAAGTGCAGGGACGGGCCCTGAAGGAGAAAACTACTTGGTGAGGAGGAAAATCTCAGTCTGTTCATGAGCTGTTCGCAACTAGAGCTGCAAGAGTTTGGTGTCGGGCAGTCGCCAGCTCTGCAGTCAGTGCTAAGATCAATCTTGCTTCTTGTCCATCTTTGCAAATGGGGTATTTTTTACTTTCTCCCAAACAGTGGTTTCTAAGAAAAGTGCAGTCGAGGGAACAAACACTCAGCTCTCTCAAGCTATCCCCCTACAGGCCAAAGATGCTGCTTTGAATTTTCTCTTCCTATCTGTTGCCTTTTACCACCTACTTTCCACTCCTTTGGCCACCTTGATATTACCCTTTTGCCTGTTTTTGTTTTTCCCTCCCTTTCTCTGCTGTTCCAAATCAGAACAAATCTGGGCCCTGAGCCCAAATACTGCCTCCTTTCCAGAGGCTCAGGAGGGGATCCGAGCAGGGTTGTTCCCCGTGAACAAGTCACAACAAGCAAACACGGCAAGGTCCCCCCACCGCTCAAGAACCAGGGCTGAAATCCTGGGGTGAAGCAAGTGCCAGGGAGCCTGGAAGTTGCTGTTCAGGTGGTACAGGTATGGCTCAGGTTCTGCTACCATGCCTCTTTTTCAAAGTGCTCTAAATTAATCTCTATTAGTGTCAACTGACGGCACTGCTCTCACATACAGCACAATAAGACTTGCTCAAACCAGTGTCCTAGGACCCGCCCTACCAGGTACTACAGAAGTATTAAGCGTTTGCACCAAGCATGCTTACTTCTGCCTCCCTCTTTGTCTCCTGTACTCCATGTGTCCTTGGAAATGAAGGATTTAAAATGTTTTGCTTGGCCTTTTGCGTCCGCTCACTCTTGCCCTCAGAGGTTTTCAGCCTTGTATCACAGATGCCTGGTGCTCTGCCACAGCCAGACGCCGGCATCCTGTTAAAATGCCCAGTAGCAACTGGAGAAGTCAGAGGGATCATAGCACTCAGCTAAAGGACTATTTGCAGAGCAATTAAAGACACTTAATATGTTAAACTGAAAGATTAAGAGGTGATGCAGAAGCACAATAGAAAAGTACGAAGTATGAAAGAACAGATTTGGCAGAGAAAGGCAAAACAGAAATAGTGGCTTGAAGTCAAAGCCTCAAATTCCAACACAAGTGTCGGTTTTCCAGGTGTGAGTCAGCACCTCTTCGGCAAAGTCCATGCAACAGGGCTTTGCAGCAGCAGCAATGGCATTAGGAACAGGGGCTGGGTGCTTTATCCTCTTCTGTAGAGCTCCTAGGACGTAGGAAATGGTAATACGTGATTATGAAAAGGAATAGAGGATGTTGGTCTGTATAGCAAAATTTGTACGCTGTGGATATAAAGGGCTGCGGACATGGCAGCAGGCTCACACATCTCCTGTGCCCAAGTAGAAGAGACGTGGGAGGGAGCTGCTCTGGGTACCAAACCAGCCCAGATGGTACAACCAGCATGGGTGAGGGAAGAGCCCTGTCCCTAAAGGGCTGACCATAGCTCGAGCCCAAAACCTGAAACAGGCTCCCTTTGGAAAAAATGGAACTGGAACGGAGCACTCTGCAGCAAAGTCATCGCTGGGGGTGTTGAAATTCTGCAGTGTGATGTGGCACTTTGGTACACAGACATTCACACATGGCTGCATCTCACTTTTAAATGTCTCTCAAGAGTTGTGTATTAAACAGAAGAAGGATTTTTCCAGGAACTAACGCAGTTGGCAGCCTTTTGTCTCTATTTTTTAGAGTAATTTATGAAAGAAGAAAAGTAGCAGAGTCAATTTACAAAAGGCTGCAGCCTGGACTTTGATAGATGAACAGATATACTAACAAAACCTCTCACTTCTCACTGAACACTCCATCTTCTTATCTGTTAATCCTGGTGAAGAAAGAATGAGGAAGGCAGGCAGCTGAGCCGCTCAAAGAGCTAGGTAATGTTTAAACCAGTGAACACCCAACCAGAAGACCAACCTTCCTGCTTTCTTCCAGACCCGACCAGATAATCAGCTAAGCGTTTCCCCTTGCATTTTGCCTCCCTTCTGGGAGGGGATGAGCGAGATGACAGTGATTTCAGACTACAACCTGTTGTAAAAATGTCCTATGTAATTACGTGAGGCGCAGCCTGGTAGCTGTGAAGGAGTAGCCCCCCTCCTACAATCTTAGACATCGTACGGAGGCCTAATAACAGTGCCGGGGGTGATATCAAGGAGATGACAGCAAACAGCAGCACTTTTCCCAGCTTGCTATGCAGCCCTGCTCTCAGGCAGCTTCGTGGGCTTGCTTCTGAGGGTGTTACTCAAGTTACTTCCGTGCTAATGAAAGCAGCTCAGCCATTAACAAACTGCAATCTAGAACTTAACAGAATTAAGTGAAAAAATCCTTTGCATTTCCAGAAATATACTGAGGAAGGCTAGGCACTTCCACTGAAAACCTTGTAGAGCATTTCAAGATCAGGCTGGGATTTCTAGGATGGGTTGCCAGCCATTGGGATGCCCTTTCTGTGCTCTATGTTCGTACACCAGTCTAGAAATGGTGCCCAGAGTCCCAGCCCCATCAGCAGTTCTCATCTTTCTGCATCCTCAGCGGAGCTGCTGTCCCTGCACATCCAGATATCCTCACGCTCATCTCTCACACAGCATTTTGAAGACACAGTTCTCATTTCTCTTCTAAATTTAAAATGAAAAGTAACTTCCAAACCTCAGCATTTTTACAGTGAATTTCTTGATTTGTGACAAGTGCTATAGGAAGAAGCAACTATTTTGTGCTTCATCTGTTCATGTCCATCAAGTACAGCCCCCCTCTCCAAACCCGAAATTTCTAACCCATTAGTCTTTAAAGCAGAAAAAACTGTGGACACTTGAAGAGAAACAGAAACCAAATGAAAAAGAATAATTACTCTCTCCTGACTTCAACGAGGCTTACTGCAGGATCTGCTGCAATTCCTCACAAGCACGATGAGCACCAACGTACACATAACAAGCACAACAGAAATATGCATTTAATTGGAGAAAGAATCTCCTTGGCAAGAAGGGCCATGTGTGTTTCTGTAACAACGCTGCAGACAGCAAATCCATTGTATCACCACACAGAAGAAACTCATGCAAGAGTGGGTGAAAGCAAATGTAAGCAAAAAAGGTTCCTTGAGCAAAACCTGCAATACAAGTGAAAAGCATGGAAGATGGCAGCGCCTCTGCCCCCTAAGCTCGGATCTGCAGATCCCATCCTTTCTTTTCCCTTAAGCCCCAGCTCCTGGAGCCATATGGTGACATGAGAACCACCTCAAATCGAACTTCATCATCTCAGTGAGGAAAAAAAGCTCGAAGAAAGCAGTCATTAAAGGATTCCAAATAAAATTAAGATTATAACATTAAGATCTTTTGAGCCTGCCCTAAATAAATATTGCCTCCCTCCTGCTCTGAATGGTAGAGGTGAGTGCATGTCCAGAGCTGCTGTGCTACTGCGCGATAGCATCCAGACAGTCCTTGCTCCTTCCCCAAATCCTACCTGAGCTCTAGGATCTGCAGCCCAGCTTTCCCTCTTCCTTGCTCTGCACTGCATCATTACACGAAGCTCCCTGCATTCCCTCCCCCGTCTCTGCACAACTCCTCTGCACTGCAGCATTACCAGAAACCCGTTTTTTTTCCAGCTCATTTTCTCCACTCTCTCCCACGCTGCAGCACTGCAGCCTGCACTGCTCTGCCTCCCAGCCCTGCAGTGCAGCAGCTCGCTGCCTTCCCTGGTCTCTCAGATCCCTGCTCATGGGTTCTGGTTTTGCGCTGCAGCACTGCAGAAAGCCTTGGGCTCCGCCACCTCCCTCCAGCGCTCTGTGGCACAGCCCAGCCCTGGAGCATCAAACCCGCCCTGATGCTTTCTTCCCTGCTCTGCTCCTTCCATTCAATGCCAGGCTGCAATGTTGCTGAAGCATCCACAGGTTTTTATGACTTTTACACTCTTCTGTCCCTACCTGTGCTACTGCAAGGATTCCCCTCGCACCCCAATACACCCCTCAGCCTCAGTCAGATCCTGCTTTGCAGTCCCGTGAGATTCACCCCTCCTTGCACCTCTACTTCTCGAGTACTGCTTTATGTTCTCTCTGTTTGTGCAGAAGTCGGCAGTCACTGCCCAGGGACAACACTGGAGCACACCTGGAAAGTCTTAAACAGACTGCTTAAGAGTCATCCTGGATTTACTGAAAGTTTGTCATGCCTAACAAACTTGATTAATTTCTTTGAGGTGGTGACAATGACAAGGGACAGGGTCGAGAAGTAAAGCATAATTCAGTTGGGCTTCAAGAGCCTTTTGATACAGTACCACATGAAAGGCTAATTTATAAGGTTAATATATGTGCTCTTGATAGCAAAATACTCAGACAAGTAAACATATTTTTTAATTACCCTGTCACAAAACAACTAGGAGGCAAGGGAAACCAGTGGCTGGTCACGGAAAGGGGAAAAGGAAATTCACAGGAACTTCAGACATTTGTGCACCCATCCTGCAGGCACTTTTCTAGTACTTTCTAAGCAACCATATACAACTCACCATGGAAACTACTTGTTTTTGTGACCAAACAAGATATACCATCAGAAGGGTCAACGTTATATCCTTATTGTGCCTCTAAAGAACACAGAGCATAATGCAACAACTTATAGCTGCATGGTGCTTAATAAAAGGTACCACGTGAGATGAACTGGTGGTGTTACAAGCATGTCAGGCTAGACAGATATTCAGAGGGCATTAAATGAAAGACAAGAAGGAACGCAAAGCAAGATTCAAAAGTCTGAACATAGTGTTAGGTCTACCAAGGCAAGCGTACCTTTTGGCCACTGTGCAGGAGACGGGTCACTGCTACCATCGGTTGTCTTGCTCCAGGTGGTACCAGAGGTCAATGACGGCAACGACAGAGCAGGTTCCAGGCCTTCACATGCAGTCCATGCTCTTGTTGGACATTAAAAATTCACCTGGAAGAATAAGATTACCTATTAAATTTAGAAACTACCAAGGCACTTCTTCGTTTTGACATGGCTTGACTACTGCAAGACCTCTGGAAGGTCCCTGCAGCCCTGCACCACTTCCCAGCTTCCTTACAACCTGACCACTGCTCTCTACTGCCAAGCAGCTCAGTGTTTCTCTTTTTTCCCCAGAAAAAAAAAAAAAAAAAAAAAAAAAAAGCACATCTGTTTTCAGTAAATGCTGTAAATTAGTTAATGTTTGTAAAGTGCTCTGATCATGTGAAGTGCTATATAATTACTACATATTATCAATATAATTTGGCTAGATTGTGCCTCAGCCGCCTCCTCTCTTCATTACAGTTTTGAGAGAGTTTTCTCAAACATCAGCTCTTTGGGGCAGGGACTTTGCATGCCATCCATCTCAAAACAATCTTGACCTTTCTTGAAGAGCCCCAGGAAATAATTAACAAGCCACAGCACTGAAGCACGTCGCTGGAGTCAGGCACCCAACCGCACCTCTGCTGGAAGCAGACTGCCAGATGCCTCCAAGGGTGCCAGATGCCTCCCCTACTCTTTGGGAAGTTATCACCACCCCAAGAACATGTTTGGGGTTCACAAGTCAATAATCCAAAGGAAGCACAGCTGATGGTAAAAGCATCCCAGGCGCTAGGAAGGGCAGCAGCCTCTGCCACACCTGGGCTTTGTACTGAGATGGGAAGTCCCTGACCTAGCTGAACTGTTGCAGATGTCTCCCAGATCCCTGCTCATCTCCATATATCCACTGGAGCTCCATGAAGAGCAAGGCATGTATGTAGATATGTGAACGTGTCAGGGAGTACCAGGACTCCAAGCTGTAACAACAGGGGTACATTTTAAGCCGCATCAGACAGAAGCTTTAGTGACCATAGTGAGAACACACCAAGGCACCAACCCCTTCACCCAGGGGTTGCGGACCGCAGTTACAAACTGTTTTGGGAAGGGATAAGGAAAATCACTCCTCAGCAAAGCCAGGGGTGTGCTCTTGGGACAAACACACCCCAGACAAGGCTTCCTGTGCCAATCAAGGCCAGGACTGCTCAGGCACCCAACACCTGCAGCGCCTCAGCCTGGCTGCTGGCTCTTGCTCATAAAGGGGTGCTGTTTTTGTCAGGGTAAGCTTCTTAATAAGTCTTCTCAGTTCTGAGCTATTAACGATTTTTTTCCACCACAAACTTTATTTTTTTTCAAATAACCTGCTCCTTGGTGTCTGCTTCTGTGGAACCCCAGATGTTTACAGGCTTGAGAAGCAAGAGCTGAATGAAATTCCTCTCAGCTCCAGACTAAAACCTGATTAAAAAAAAAAAAAAAAAAGCCTGGTGGAAACTGTGGAAACGAACTGAGCTTAAAAACATCCAGCTTAGCTCCCTTTAAAAAGACACACACAAGGCACAGAAACAATCGCAAGAGATACAATTGTAGGGGTTGGAAGGGACTTCAAGAGATCATCGGGTCCAACCCCCATTGAAGAACTTCAAGAAAACCTTAAAAATCATCGTTAAGAGAGAAGAGCACCCTAAATACTTAAAATTCACACATAAAGTAACAAAAACAGACTGAAAAAGCCAAACCCAGCCGCTCCCTACCTGTGAGGCCCCAAGCCTCAGCCCGGCCCGGCCGCATTGAGGGGCCGAGCAGCCTAGCCTGGGCGAGGCCAGGCCGGGGCCTTCAGAAAATAGTTGGCTTAAACGTTTTCCTTGGTTTTCTGTCTTCTTCCTAAGGATAAATAATCTTAACTTGAGGGTAAAATTCCCCAGAGGTCTGTCAAGCTGCTAAAAAAAAGTATTTAGAAAATAATTCGGGCTGTGACAAGTTGTGTCTAAAACTGCTGAAGTGAGTTAGAAAATAAAGCGTTGCTTCAGATCTTAAAAGCGGAAAGCATCTGACTATGTAAAAGGGCTGCTGGGAGACTTCTGGAATGCACAAAGTGCTTCACAAAGCACGGAAAATGCTTACTAACATGTCTGTAAGCTAGTGCTTACTGGCAGCATTATTTGAGAAAAAGATTTACCTGTGGGTTTGGGGGCTGCGTGCCGTGGAAGCTGCCCTAGAGGAAGGCTCCCCGAAGCACGGACAGGCAGGCACACTCAGGGACACCCGAGAAGCTTCTGACAGGAACAAAGTGACTGAATTGAGCCATTAAAAGCTACACAGAAGTTTATTTTTCCTCCACAAGTCATAGTCTGTGGCTTGGTCTTTGAGGAGATTGCTGGTGCCTTTGGACTTTGTCTCCTGCACTCTGAGGGGATGGATGGAAGCCCGGCGTCGCTCCTACCCATGAACGTGAGGAGAAAGAGGCTCAGAGCTGGTTCTCCTGGTAAATCTACAGCTTCTTATTCCTTCCCACTAATAACAGGCCGACGCTAAAAGGTTCAGAAAATGCACATACGATATTCAGCCACTTTCTCAAACTAGTTAGCATAAGACTGTGCTGGTGTTTATGAAGCATGTGTCACTGCATTGCCATGAATCCTGCATGTAACCAGCATCTCTGCACGTTGTGTCCCTGTTTGTAGTGTCGAGGTTGGTGTTCTCAAATCTTTCAGACAGAGACTAGGAAATTTCAATATTTTTGGCATGGGTGAGACTAAAAAAGCAATTGAGGGGAAAAAATGGGTATATAAAACAGCGGACCAGATCATCTGCTAGTGCAAATGGTTTTAATGCTGCTGAAGTCAATGGAGCAATGTCAATTTACAGCTTCTGAGGCTCTTGCTTAGTCTGCAGACTTGGGCCAGAAATCAAGGCACTGGAGTTGAAACACCTGGCTTGCAAATCCCGAAGGAATAGGTTTGATCGTAAGTTCTTGCTTGTTAAGACAAGCTGAGACAGAAGGAATGGTATCTTCTTGGCCAGGCTTTTGGAGAGGGAGCAAGAGTGTGATGCAGTTTCTATTTTAAAAGCAGGAGTGCTGGGCAGAGGCAGACCTCTTGAGACCCCTGTCTTCGTCTCACATTTTGGCCAGCAGTGGCTGTCAAGTGATAGCGACAGTTGTCCCTCTTTTGAATATGTTTGTTGCTTCTCATCTTGCAGTGTGAGAGGAATTGCTTTAAGAAAAAAGAAAACAAGAAGTTCCAGTACTTAAGATTATAAATATATCCTATTAGGGTTTCTTTTTCTTCCCTTCCAGACAAAAGCATTTCTGTTTCCAAGCTTGATAGACCTCCTGACCCTGCTGATGTGGGTGGATGGCTCTGCATGTTCTGAATCATTTGCTTCCTTTTCAAGTGTTGCTTTCTCCTTATTTCAATTACCCTTCCTTTATAATTACATGGGCCGCTCCAGTGAGCGGGAGTGCTCTGGAGCTGACAGACCGTCTAACAACAGGGCATGCTGGAGGCAAAATCTACATTCTTATCTACCTTGGGCAGTAGGGAAGCTGTATGTTTAATAGCACAGGAGAAATTGCTCAAGGATATTCAGACACGAGCAATTGGTGGTGGGTTCACTGCCCAGGCTTGCACCAGGCTGGACCATGTGTAATTGCTGTCGGTGTCCCTTAGAGAGTTATAAACTGCACGTGCAAGGATCACCTCCCTTCTTTCCTGCTGAGTGATTGCCTCTCCGACAGCAGGAGTCAATGAAGCTTGGTCTGATACCTATCCGAGCTCCATGGGAGTCTTTTAACTAAACTGGAAGGGATTAGTTTAGCCCCCAGAGCATGCAGCCAGCACGGATGTGGCTAGGACAGGATAGGAAGGGAAGATGGGAGCTAGCGACTGATGCCTGGCCCCGCAGCTGCAGATGGCTTATAGATGTACAGCGTTGTGACTCCTGGGGCCAGGGATAAGTCTGCATCAAACTCAGAGTTTTGCTCTATGCAGTTTCCCAAGGAAACGACTCTCTTGTTCTGATTTCCATCTTATTTGCAATGAAAATTAAGCGATTGGTTTCGTATAGAAATCTTGCAAAGTGGTACATTTTGAATTGTGAAAGATTAAGCTTTATTTCAGAGATGGAGGCTTAACTTTGTGTTGCAGGTTGTTGCCAGTGAAGCTGTGCCCTGGCTATTTTAAGAACATGCTTTATTAAATAGTTTCCCAAAAGTTCAAATGGATTTCTGAGGCTGCTTCCTGATTTCTCTCCCTGTAGGAGTCAGTCTCACTGAATATCCCATCCAAACAGCATAGGATAATGTGGTGCCTTTTATTAACACGTAGGGATATTGGAAAAATATCTGCTTAATTGGACCTTAAAAACCTATCCCAAAGTCAAAGGCAGAAGAGCCATTGGAGCCTTTGCAGAAAAGGTGCACCCAGCGAGGGCTTGCAGGTGTTTATTGTAGATGAAGGGATTTTTTTAGCCAATTAATTACACATTTTGAATTTAATCTTATATTGAAATTCTAAGGGGAACGTGTGTGGGAACAGACTGGGAGAGGGTGTCAAAAGGTTTTTCTTTAGCGGCAGTAGGTTCCTGCAGTGAGTCATGAAGAAGGGGCCATAATTGTTCCCATTGTCTTGTGTGCTTTGGTGCAGCTACCTGTTGGTTATTCATGAACACAACATTATCACTCACATTATTTTGGTTCCGTATGAAAGAGATTAAGCTGCTGGGGTTGCACAATACCGTGGCACCAGAGGATAAGAACATAGGACTATTTTTTTCTCTCAATTCATCTAGGAATTAAAGGTGTAACAAATAACTTCAGATCCTACCACAAAGGAGAGCAGTCTTGCAGCCTGCACACACAACTTTCCACTCTGTGTTTCTCTTGCTTATACTTTGTTCTGTGCTCAGCCAGCAGGTACGAGGAGAGGCACGGCTGCTTGCTCTCCTCAAAGTGAGCCAAGGCCACTGCTTTGTTACTGGGGCCGGGAAGCAAGAGGAAGGCAGTCTTCCCTTAAATTCAGCGGAGATCAGAAAGACATTAGTGCATGCAAGCATGTCAGTGCTATTACAGAACAGACAAGTCTATCTAGTCTGCAGTCGCACTTAACTCCGTGGCGCTTGTTGCTGGAGCTGCAGCCTTGCTGCAGCAGTCGTGGTGATGTCTCCGTACCTCCTTACCTCCTCTCACTCATAGTGCAGGAGGTCCAGAAGCTCCTGGAGCCATGCATCCCACACAGCAGCTTGCCTGCCAGAGTCCCACTTGGTTTGCAGCCGAGGCCTGCAGAAGGAGGAGAGCACGAGGGAAAGGAAAAAAAAAAAAAAAAGCAAGGAAGCTGAGAAGAAAGAGTGGCCAGAGAACAAGGGTTATTTTTTATTTGAAAGACTTGAGCATTAAGTAAAACAAGGAATGGTGAGGAAGACTGTTCTGCAGTGGAATGGGCTAGACTGGTTTTTCTTTGGCTTTTATTGGAGCTGCCCTAAGGGTACGAGATCAGCACTGTCCTAGATATCTGTACTGAGCAGAATTATCTCCGTGGCAGTGGCAGCAAGGAAAACTCTGGCTTGCCCACCACCTCGAAAATAGCACCATGTGCTGTCTGCCTTGTCTTTGGGACGTGGCTAAGTATCTTTATCTAGGGGTTGTTTCTCATTTTTTGTGTATTTGGATGCAGCAACAGAGGCAGGGGACTGCTTAAACTTCCCTTTGACCTTTCAGAATGTTATTGGGAGCCTAAAGTTGCAGGAGTAAAACACTGAATTACAACCTAGGTGCTGTGCTTGGCAATTAATACCCTGGCCTCTCAGAAAGAGAAGAAAACAAAACCAAACCAAACAAAATCTCCTTTTAATTCAATGTAAACTTTTTAGATTCAAGGAAATCCAACACCAGCATGTGCAAATCCGTGAAAGCGAGGGGTGAAGGACTGATTTCTATTAAAATTCTTCCACCTTCCCCCATCATCTTTCAAAGCTTTAAGTTTCAGGTATATCAACAGTGCACCATACCTGTGAGGGCACCAAATGGTATTTCAGATGGGGGGAAAATAAACTAGCCCTTAGTCAAGGAAACTTCCAGTTTTGACAGGAACAAAATCTCGTGTGGCACAGGCCCTGTAAATAATGGAGTTTAGTTCTGAGATGTGATAAGAAGGGGAAGCGGCTTCCAGGGTTTTTGGAGAACAAAGGATCATTTCTCATGCGAGACTCGCTGAGGGAGGGTAAGAACTTTGGGGAAAGGGTCAGAGGACGGAGGTCGGGAAAGGCTGGGCTCCCGACAGGGATTTCAGAAAAATCCAGCCCCTCGGCTGCCTTGCTGAGCATGTAGGACAAGGGCTTAACAGCACACTGTTCTTCTGCCAAAGAGAAACTGCTTGTATCAGAGTGTATTTCTTCTCTTATCACCTGTGCCCAAGCAGAGAGTTAGTATTACAACCACAAAATAATGAAACAATTTGCAGTTGTCTCTATACCTTAGTTTCTAGTAAAGACTCCGCGGCCACGCGACCATTGGCAGAGCAGCTCCGTTCTGCCCAGACTCAGGCCAACCCCGAGGAGCTTCCAGCTTCACCTGACCCTGGGGAAAAGAGAAGATGTGCTACAGGAAAGATGTGGGTTTTTTTCTGTCTGGGTCTTTGCTGATCCCTCCTGCTTGGTTCTGCCCTTCCATGCCTTTTAGCCTTATTCTTCAGCTTTCTCTGAGGGTTTTTTTTTTTTTTCAGTTGGAATTCATCAAAATCCAGTGTAGGCCTGAACCTATAACCTTGAGCTAACAGTGAAGTGCCAGCCTAGCATACATTTCTCTCCCGATTAAAATGGATGAAAAGCTCTGCGAATATTCTTTGATTCCATATCTTCTATTTACACCATGAAATCTCTGTGCAGGTCTTTGCCCTGAGAATTGCCTTGGCTTTGCCTCACCTTTGCTCAAACATCAGAAGCTCATGAAATGCAAAGTCAGATAGCTTTGAATGCCAAACCATATGGCATATTTGTTCTGCAATTGGCCACTACTTTTTTATAATCAGGATTCAGATGTGGGTGTTTGCTAGATTATATTCTCTTTGTGCACACCGCATTCTCTGCTTCCACAGCCCAGGAGATTAAAGTGCTTGCTGGCTGGGAAAGTCACAGAAAGCTGCCTGAAACTAATGAGAATGAAGTAGAAACAAATCTCTTTGCTAATATCAAGGGGTAGCTGCAGATTGCCTGTACAGCAGCCAGCTTGCTCCTTTCCCAGCTTCATCGCGTGTTTCGAAAACGACAGCTGACGTGGTACCGTAACTTCTACGTCCTTGAGGCCACTGCTTGAAACCTTCCCCTAATTTCTGTAAAATGGGAACAACGACGGTGGTAAGATGCTTGGAACATGTCCTTCATCACAACAAAACCAGGTTTCTTTCAGGAAGCAACAACCTCCCTGAAGTGCGCACGCACTCAGAGCTATTTGTAGGGACCGTGTTCTGGGGACATCTGCTCCTCTGCTGCGTCCTTCGGCGTGGTGGGCACCAAAGCGACGTCTCCTCTGGCAAGCGCGTGGTGCCCCTGCACCGTGTGCTCCCGCAGGCTGCGACACGGGGAAGTCATCCGACAGAAATAACCCTCAGAACTGCCAAAAGGTATTTTTTCGTTTTGGAAGGCTTTGCCCCAGCAAATCAATTCACTGTGTACCAAAGATAATTAGGGCATCTTATTTAAAACTTACGATCTAATTAGTGGCTTTAATGGTAGTTAATTACACAGAGAGCAACAAAGCAGTTATATTTCCTATCAGACTTCTAAGTCAAGGTGCAGGTATTTATCTAGGGCCATAAAGGAGAGTGGATACCACACTTAACATCTAATTACACAAAATTGTCCACAGTAATTATGAGCAATGTGACTTTATTTATCCGATTTAATTACAGGGGCTCTGCACAGTCTCTGACCTGGCACGGTGACAGGGAGGACAGAGGGGAGATGAAGTGCCATCCCCTGCGTGAGCACCGTGCTGGAACCACCGACCGCCTGTCCCGAGCGTGAAGGCAGAGCCCAGCCAGACACCAACAGTGGCTGTGAGGACCTGTGCACCTTCTGGTCCTGGAGGCTCACAGAAGCCACGCAAGCACGCAGGATATACAAAGGTGTGCATCTGCAGCGCTGCATGAGGCACTGAAGTGGATGTCTTGTACCGTAAGTAACCCAGTGTCAAGATGTTTCTTCAGGAAAAGGTTCTGCCTAGCCGCCCCCCCACACCCAGCATAACCTTGAGTCTTTCCCAGATACCATCCACTGCTGAAACTTCAAAGGAACTTTTGGGACATCTCCAGAAAGTCAGTGTCTCTTGCACAAGACCACTTCTCACTCCCTGGGGAAGCAGCAAGTTTTCTGTCTGACCCCGGATTCTTCCTGTTTATCAGCTTAAATGTTAATGTCTGTATGCACGGGCGTGAACATGGGTTCAGCTTAAACTTTTTAAATGCCTGTCAGGAAAGAAATGTGCTCTAAACACAGACCTGTGCCAATTAGCGGAAAGTCCCAATGGAATTAATAACTGTATAGTTGGTTCCTGAATGATGAAAAATGGTAGTGTTAGGAGGAATAAGAGAAACATGGCTCTTGTCACTGGTGGACATGTTAGTGAGGGGTACAGGTGTTGTCATCAGATGAGACCGAAGTCCATCCAGCACATTATCCTTTTGTGACAATAAAAGTAACAAGTGCTTAGGAAGGAATATAAAAACAAGACTCTTCACTTCATATTCTTATCTTCTGTTGTTGTTCAGTCTCTACCCTCTCATTAATTAATTATCCCCTGATGAGCAGGATACCTTTTGAGTTATAAAGTTTAAAAACGTGTTTCATTTGCATGCCAGAAAAATAGCTGGCCTTCTTCCTGCAGCCACAAAAGACAACATTTCCAGCTACTTCCACTTTCTAAAATCTCAAGCAGTGACATGTATAGCTCTACTTCTCAACTCATACCCCCAGGACATTTCCATGTTATAGCAAATCACTTGTTCAGTGGCTCACTACGATTTTGAATTAGTGGTAAATGCATTTTGACCTTATTTTTCTCCTGATAATTGCTCTATTTTTAGAGAAGTCACTTGATTGTCATGCTAATTTCTTCCATTTGAGGATTAGACTAGCTCCATCAGAAATAATCTGTGGTACATACCATTAATAAATAAATAAAACAAAAAATAACAGCAACAAAAAGGAAGCTGTCTCCTTTAACAGGAAATATTGGTTTCTGTTTTGCCTTTTCTCATGTAAGCTAAGAACAAATACTTACTGGACGAAAAAACAATGATAAATTTCACTGGCACATTGTCACCCTCCACCTTTGGGTATCACTGTTAGCCGTTTTTTATGCCTTTGTTTCTTAAAAAGTATTGGATCATCATATTACCAGCCACTTTATTCTGCTTTATAATCTTCACATAACCTATTAAAATATCTATGGGCAGATTTCCAAAAATACCAGTCTGATTTCTCAGTATTCAGGGCCAGAGTTCAGATCAGGTTTTTCCAGGGCTAGACATTTTCTGCTAAGAAATCCAGCCACCAGTGCTACTTCACTTAATTTGTTACACCCCTGAGCTGGTACAAACGCTGTCACTTTTAAGACGCCTGAGCAAGGAGTTCTTGAAGCATCCGACCCTGCTCAACTCACGGAGCGTATCTCCGTGCTCTCCTTTTTAATCATGCTGAACTGCAAGTGCACCCTGTGCGTGAGGCACCTTTGCCGCCTGCCACAATGAATCACGGCACGGGGCGGCTGCTTGCTGGGAGGTCCATCTCTGCCGGTGACAGCCTGGTGGCCGGAGCTCCTAGTTCTTATTGACACAGCAGCTGGGCCGGCCGTAAATCCGGGAGGTTTTATTCTGAGAGCGATCAAGTGGCCCGTGGTCCAGAGAGTGATGGAGGGACCTTGATCTCGGTATGGTTGGTCCCCTCCGCCTGCATTGCTGGGAGCTTGCTCGGGCTTGAGTCACGGCAGGTTTTATGGTTCAGTACCACAAGGCAATTAACAGCGAGTGAGTGAGCGTTCCCAACCTTTGCTAAAAATCGCGGCTGTTTATCAATGTGTCAGGCTGCTGGCAGATTCAAGAAATCTAAATTTAACAGGTGACTGGTTCCTCCATGCCTGGCTGCAGCCAATGGATCTTCAGGATACAGCATCCCAACTGGGCAGCCAGCACCAGCAGAGTAAGCTGGGGAGAAGTGAATGAATGGGGCCAGCTCCAGAGTTCAGTGCAGGGAAGGCTTTTTTACACCACAGCTGCTTAATGACTTTTTCAATTGATTTCAGCAGTGCTGCTTTTCGATTACTGATTCCATCCCAACCACTGGGCAGAAAAATGGGCTTAGGGAAATAATAGGAAGGGAAGAAAGAAAAAAAGGTACACAAAAACTCATCACCCACTATTAAAGCAGTGACATTTGTCCAGATATTTTATGATGAACTGGAAAAAGAGAGAGATGACAATTTATCCCATTGCTCAGCCCATGTTGTGGAGTGGAGTGCGCATGTCCGTGCTTGCTCGCAAGCCCCAGTTCATCCATGCTCGTTGACCTGCTCCTTGGTTTGGAACCAGCTGCAGAAAGCAGCTGTCATCCTCTGTTACTTTGCCAGCCCTATTCTTAAGGCAGCCATCAAAGTCTGGCACTGACTGAAGGCAATTCAATTAGCTGTGACGGTCAAACAGAAACTGAGGGTCAATTGAAATCTTTTTTTTCCCCCTCCTTCTTGCTCTCTCTTATTTTTATCTTGAACCCTGGAGAGAGAAGTTCACTCCTGTCTTGGGAAGGGTCTGGGGGGTAAGAATGTAAGAAGGATGCTGCCTGCGTGGGAAAAGCTCACTGCAATGCCTCCTGAGGAAGAAAGGATAAAATGGAAATGTGCATCTGGGAGGGGGTGAATCTTTACTCGGTTCTGCTCAGCTCTTGTGCTGCCTCCTTAAGATGCAGAGAGTTTGGAAAAGTGGCTCCTTGTTGGAAAACTTGAGACGTGCTTTGGCTAAATCCAGTAGTAATAATGAAATCTCCCTTAGGCTTCCTGCTGCCATCTGCTTTGTGCCAACCACAGTAGCCATTTCAGGCTTTTATCCAGCTTGTGGGCTTATTCCCAACACCTCCAGAGGAAGGAGGGAAGGTGAGAGGAGGAGGAGGGTAGAAAGATAGGAAGTGAGAGCTAAGATGTGGTGCCAGGCACAGCTGCTTCCCCTTCGCAGCCAGCCTCTGCAGCTCCTTCCTAGCCTGCAAATAGTTGTAAAAATAAAGGTCAAACAGATAATCTTGATAAATATTTAATAGTTACTGTTTTTACATCTCCCTTATTGTTACAGATTGAATGTCTAACACTTGTGACATCTGGCGCACACCGAGCTGGGAGGAAGCACGTTCAGCCCCACCTGCGCAGGGGGACAGGCTCCATGCCACCAGCGTGGCCACCTCCAGCAGCCCCGCGGAGCCTGTCTGCCGTTTGCTTGGGAACAGCTGCTTCCACAAGCAGCACAGACTCATCTTTCTTATTCAACGAGGCTTCGTGTGAGGTTTGGTAAATTGCAGCATCAGGACTCTGGGTTCCCTTGTCTCTTCCAGAGTTAGTTCTCATTAAGGACCGTCTACGCACAGGTAAATCGGGTGTGCCCTGCTCGTGGTTAGCAGCTCTGGGGGCACAGTGGGCTCTCTAGGGGTGCAGGAGGTCTTTGGTTCACTGGGTTTGTCGCAGGACTTGGGTCAGATTTCTGTCCCAGTGGGACCTTGCTGGACTTTTTCCAGATAAAACAGGTCTTTGGGTGATTAAATGAGACTTGCGGTGATAACATTGTTGATTTCAGAGTCCTATCAACCAGCCAAGTAGTTACAGCAGAGCAAATGCAAGCTGTGCTTTTAAGGGATTGCTTGGCAATTAAGCAAAGCGTACACTTACTCATGGTAGCGGATAAGAAATTGTCTGCCTTTGCACAGCAGATGAGTACTTAATATACTGTGGGAGTTTTTTTAGTTTGTTCATGGATTAATTCATTGTGATCAATAGAAAACTCAGAGTGCCCTGCAAATAGTGTATTGAGAAAGAGGAGTACATTTTACTCACTGTGAACTCTGTAAGACTGTGCAGCACGAGGTCTCAACACCACTTTTGCTATATGGACATCTCGTATGAAGCATTTGACTGGGCTTTGGAAATTCCTGGTAGTAACAGATCTCCATATAGAAGAACTGATGACCCCAGGTAACAACTGAATCAATGTGACAAAAGGAAGGGCATCCAACTCCACAATTCCCTGCTTTGCATGACCTGGATATTTGTACAGCAGATGAGAAATGCCAGCAGAGTGTCCTGGCTATGTATCACAACTCCTGCTTGGGAGCAATCCGTCCTGGTTTGGACAGGACAGCCCAGGGATTTAGATCCCTGTTCCAGCAGCCTGAAGACCCTTCAGGATGCTATTTTTGTCCTAAGTAGAAACTGGTGTTGGAACAAATAACTTTCCTGTATTCTTTCAGCTGGAACATGAGATTTTTTTTCACTCTTTTCCTTTCAACTTGTACCTCTAAAAATTCAGCTACGCTCAGAGCTGTGCACGCCTCCCTCCTCCCCGCCTGCCCCAACCCAATCTTCATCTCATTCACATTGCAAGAAACATGTCATTAACATTTGACAGTGACTCCTTTCCCTTTCCCTTTTCCTTGCTGCATTCATTTTTTTTTTCTTTTGTTGAAGCTTTGCCACCCTATTTTACAGGCTATACAATGTGGATTTTGGCAGAATTTCAGGCTCAGATAGAATCCAGAAATGACTCCACATATGAGTTTAAGAGGTGTCAGCATTGGGTAGCCTCTTGTGCTCGCCAGTAGCCTGACACAAATAGGGTAAGCATCAATGGCAGTTGAAGACTCACTCAAATAGTGTTTAAAGTCCTTAACAAAAAAGAAAGACTTGGTTTTGACTGTGATGGGAAACAGTCTTCTGCAATATTTCAGCTGGCTGCTAAGACGTGTTAGTACTGCAGACTTATTACACCAGAAAGACAACGTGGTCCCCATTCAGCACCTAACGAACGCACGTGGTGTCAGGGCAGTGACCCCAGAGTGGTTCAAGGCACATGCTATTGCTGCTGAAGCAGTGTAAGAAAACCTAGATCTGGAGCATACACATGAAATCATGACAGACATTTTTTGTGGAAGGGAGGTGACAGGAACTTTTTGGGATTGGCCTATAAATGAGCATCAGCAATGTCTCACCAAAAAACTGTTCATTAAACACTTCAGAAGCATAAGTAAATTTTCCAGCTCGTTTGAAAGCAACTCTCTGTACCCAGCAATGCAATGGTCACTCCTGACAGAGCATCACTGGGCACCTCAGTTGTCAGGTGGATTGTTTGTTTGGTTTTTACTGACTGGATAGCCAAAAGTTTTAGGAATAGGAGAAAGGCAATCAAAAGTTAAGGTATTCTGAAAATGAAAGAAGGAATTTATTTTTATTTTTATTTTTTGGCCTGTGAACCCTTGCAAATTAGTCACTGGAGTGCTTTCCTCATCCTCACTTTCTTGGAACATTCTTGAAACAGGCAAAAGCTATCACTCAGTAAGTGTTCACAGAAAACGGTAAAATAGGTCAGAAATGCAACTGGAACAAATGTGTTTGAGAAAAAGAAAGCCAAGCAAACATTGCAGATACTAGAACTGTGCAAACACAGCAAATAACGTAAAGCTTCCCCTCAGGAGAAGAACAATATGCAGAAATCTTGATACTTTAGCTCACTTAGCGCAGGACCCAATGGAGACTGAAAATATTTTGTCCTACAGCTATACACCCTTTAACTCCCGAGGGATCAGTCGGGGTGTAGTGTGCAGGCAGTAAGGGACTTGGATTAGTTGTGACATTTGACTTCTATAATACAGAGTCTCATTGTGGCAGCTCTGAATTCGTCTACAGTAAGAATTTTGTGAAAGAGCCAGAGATCACTGAAGTGCACTGTACGATAGCTGGGGCTGCAGTGTCCCCATATGCTGAAAACCCAGAAAATGCCATGTTCAATTACAAGGGAATGACTTCTAACGTGCTACACTTCTGGCCTTGATGCTGTTCCAGGGACATCCCAGGTAGGTCTTCCGCTATGGTCTAAACAATGCTGTGTCCACAAAGATATGCACATTGATGCATATTTTAATGTAATTATATGTAATGCCTGTAATGTTAACGTAAGGTGAGCCCCAGGCTTTGAAGCTGTATGCTTTTGTATCCAATTTTGAAGGACCCAACAAGACTTTCCTTGTCCAGGCATTCTGAAGTGCTGCTTCTGTCCAGGTGGAGGCATCAGCTGCCCTGCCCATACCCCATCCTCACTGCTGGTCTTCTTCAAGTGTTCGGAAGGCCACATCATCACGCTGGCCTACATCTGTACAACCCCTGAGAACAGTTTTTTTAAAAACCTACTCAAACACGGTATTGCTTTCTCCCTTTGTTCCCATGGCTTCCTCCAGCGGAGGAGAGCAGCTGAGGGGACTTGCTCTGAATCCTTGTCTGCAGCTCCCTCCAAGCTTGCTGGCTTTCTCTTATTGAATTAGGATAAATTGGAACTTTCATAAAGGGTGATATAAATCATTATCTCAAGTTAACAGATGTGGACTCACCAGGGTAGAGCTGTGTTAATAACTCCTTCGGATTAGGGCTGATTGGTACAATTTGAAACTTGTTTCTCTCAGCTTGATCAGTCTAGTTGTAACTGTGGCAATTATCCCATTTCACTTTCAATAGCTCAGCACAGAGGAGCTGCTGCTTCCAATCCATCCCTTTTTAATGAATCCAGTGTGATATGCTCGGTCCTGTGGACAAATATGCCCCATCTCCCCCCAGCACCAAAGTAAGCATTAAAAAATAAATAAATCCCATGTCCAAACGACACATAGGAATGTGTCTTTCAGGGAGTGAGATGCTAAGTGTCCATGTAAACATCATTTAGGTATTTGGCCACTGAAAAGCTTCTCTTCATTCTTACAGCATCATTTGCACTTTTTGGCAGTCTTCCTGCCTGGGAAATTAGATGAAAAAACAGGGTTTTGTCCAAGCATTGAAGCTGCTTGAATAGATTCTGATGAATGTGTTACATGCTGAATTTGTGGGGTTTTGTTAAATAACTTATCTGGTGATTTTTTTCTTTTTTCCCCACGAGTCATTAATAAATGAATTAATGTGTGAACACAGAATTCTCAGAATAATATATTTGACAAGTATTTTCTTTAACTCCTCTTTTTGACTCCGAGTCTGTGCCTCAATTTAGCAGACCCTTGAAGAACACACTTATCTTTGACAATAGGTTTAAATCCATCTCTATTTAGAAAGACACTTGAACAAGTGTTTGCTTTAAGCCCATGTTTAGATCTCACCTCAGATATTTTGCTGGATCATGGGCTTTAACGGTGAGGTTAACCTTGTGCTTAAATCAATGCAGTAGTGGTCTACCTGCAGTTACCAGCTCTGCTGTTGCCCCTTTATGACCTTTCCAGTCGCATGTATATATTAGGAGCACACCAACTGCATTTGATTTCCATGTTTCCTGTCATTAGGAGCCACACAAGTGTCTTTGAACCATGCCCAGCCTATTTCAGCTCCCAGGCTATAAAATGAAAAGTATTCCCCTTCCCTCCAACTCTTGTCTTATCTTTTGGGTTGTAAATCCTTTAAGCCAAGGCTGTTGCTCGCTTCTTGTTCATACAGCACCTCATACCATGCTTTATGAAGCCAATAAAATGTTAGAGATTAAAATACATGGGCTGATTTGTCTCCCACTTACAGCACCAAAGCTGTACATCTACAGGAACATTGCCGATGCCCACGGAAACGTGCCAATGAAAGCAGTAGTGTGATCCCACCTGAGCTTTGGTTTCTAACAGTGGAAATAGGAGAGCTTTCCCATTTCAAATTCAGATCTCGTGTGTATCTGTTCCCTGAAATTCTTTGGGGGTGCGGCCTAAATCAAAGATGGTGTCCCAGAGTTTTGGAGGGGCAGCCACTGCCTTCTCCCGTGCTCTTTCCAGCTGCCTCCTGCTCAGCTCCAAGCGCTCAGCCTCTTGCAGGGGCTTGGACAGCTCTGAGTCATGCTGCTTGCAATATGTTCCTGCTAAAAATAATAGTAGTAATTAATGCTCTTAGTTGTAGCACTGCCATCTGCCTCGATGCCAGCCACAATGGCTATTTTCCTCCGTGCTCCCCAAAGCTGGAAGGAGAAGGACAGAAAGGGCAGAGGCAGCTGCTTGCACCTTCCCCAGCACCTCTGCTTCAGCTGCGAGCATCTTCAGCCACCGTGGTGCTGCTGATTGTGCAGGGACAGCAAGAGGCACCGGACTTCCACAGAGTTAAAGGAAGTAGAGCTTGGAAAGAGACATGCGTGGATGGAAATATATGAAGCTAGAACTTCTGAAGGCAGCAAGACTGAAGGGAGAGGGTCTTGTAAGACAGGGAGCTGTCTAGCACAGTTTTGGGCGTCTCTATCTATGGGTTGCATGAGATAATGAGGCAGGAGATGGGAGTGCTGGGAGTTTACATCAGCTTAGTCGCTAGCATGGGATGGTGAGGGGTGAGCCCACGGAGTCTGTTCCTCTTTATCTCTGCAACGAGGCTGCCTTCCTGGGCTGTGCAGATGTTGGGAGCACACCAACGGGCTGGGGAATTGAACAAAGGGAAGCGGCAGAGTGTTTAACAAACAGCATCACAAAAGGCATCTGTCTCAATGCATCACCTTCTGTTCCTCCCAGGAGCCTTTCCCTTTGTCTCGCCTCCTTTCCCTAATTATGAAATTTACTTCCTATCCCACCGGAGGACAAAAGGGTCGCTTCGGGCTGGCAGGAGAGGAATTGTACAGAGAAGCAAAAGCACTCACCTGCATGCTGACAGCAACTGCAGCAGCACAAGTCATCTTTACCCACGGTAGGAAGATTTGGGGGGATGAGAAAGCAGAAGTGTAGAAGGCAGCCAGGGACCCCTTTAATTCTCAAATAGGGAGTTTTTAAACGTGTAGTGCTTCACGAAGCCACTTCTCCCTGATCCTTGCAGAGCAAGCTGGCAAAGGCTTTTTCTTCTATCACAAGAGAAGAGGTATTGTACGTCAGCCAGCCACATCTCTCCTCCACGGTGAATGACACTTCAGAAGACAACCTGTTGGTCCTCATCCCATCTACCACAAGTCTGCTTTGAGATGCATATTTTGAGTAAAGCGAGGAGAAAACAGTTATTGATAGGGAATATTGGTAGGGAATAAAACACGAGGAATTGCAGCAGCCCAGGTTTTGATACAGCTGGCCTGGAAGGAATGTTTCTGATAAACCAAAGCTGCACCACTGACTGGCCTGGGCTCCCAGACCTCCACAACCCCCGGCACCACGTAGCTGGGGTCTGTTCCTTCTACAGGCCAGAAGTTTTAGCTCACATGTGCTAATGGTAATTATCAGGCAAATTGTAGGGGTTTGAGTAGTGTGTGTACATGGGGCTTATGTTCCTGTTTACCCTTTTCCTTGTCTAACCTTGGTGTCAGATGGGAACACATCACCAGCTTCCTTCTTCCTCTCTCTCCACAGAAAGTGCTGAAGGGATCAAAGGGGAGAGTTTCAGCCCAAAGTCATCTAACATAGCCCAGCAGTCGCCTTTAGCCAGGCTCTGAGGGGATTTACGGGGAGGACATGGTAGATCTGAAGCCCTGTCATCAGTCCTCTTTGGTATGTGCTTGGCTTATGCAGGAGGGTACGTTCTCCAACTGAAACAAAACTTAATCAAGCCCTGCAAACCTGTCGTGAGCAGCTCTGATATAAACAGATGACCATTTAGCAAGACACGAGGTCCTTCTAAAGCTGGTCCCTTTTGCACAACTAGCTAAACGCTTCCCATTAATACAAATATTTGAGGTTAAAAAGGGTTTCCCTCTTTTTTAGGAGAAAAAAAAAAGACATTTTCAAGGTGACACAGTAATGCTTCTGGTTCACCAGTTCTGCAGACTGTTCATCTCTTGTTTCGGGGGGCTTTTTGGGTTGCTTCTGTGCGTTTTGCAAGGGTGCTTCTGCCAGACGCAGGGCAGATGGTGCTCTCTCAAAGGGGTTTTGAGCCTAACGGGCAGCCCCACTATGGACAGGCTGTGGCTGTGGAGAACACAATGAGTATTCATGTGAGAAGAGATCCCAGAAGGTCAATATTGACTATTCATTATTCACTTAAAATATTTGCCATGCAATTTAGGACTGAGACAAATTCTCATGACAGAGGTGACCAGCCACAGTATTTGACTAAAAAACATGATGTTATCGTAAACAACGGCTGAGCCAGCTTCAGAAAAATACAGGAGATAAAATTATTCATCCACTTATTTTCTAGACTTCTACAAAAACGTGTGCAAAAATCTGGATCAGATAAATTTCTGCTTTTTAATCACAAAAAGGAAGAAAAGTTGTAAGAAACGCCAATTGTGATCAATACTTCAACCAGAAAAAATGACATTATCATGAGTGTTGCGTGGAATTGAATAGACATCACCTGGCATTTGCTGCCATAGCTTGGCAGTTTTCCAGACAGGTGGCTACTTATCTTTGAAGGTGGGAAAGATGCTTCCGTTTACAAATTTTTCATCTTTTTTTCCCGCTTTGAATAAGTTATCAAAGTCAAACTTTGCTGTACAGCGAAATTCTAGACAAAATAAATCAACTTCTTTTTTTTTAAAAAAAAAAAAAAGTTAAAAAAAGAAAACCATGCTCCATCTCTATTTGGAATTAATAATTTCCAATGTGTGGATACCATTTTGTATTGTATTTTACAAGTTGGTATCTATAATGCAGAAGAATACATTCTGCAGAATGCAGAAACTCTTCTCGCGACATAGCTGACTCCGAGTGAAGAGCACTGTGGTTGCCCACTTAAGATAAAGTGCACAAAAAGACACAAGTGTTGTGGTAGGACGGTCTTGAAGAAGATTTATCAAAAGCACCATCTTTAAGAATGCAGACAGCTCATGCAAAAAGCAATTATTTTGGAGGATAAAAGGTACCTTAGAAGAAGCAGGACATTAGGACACCTCCTGGGTCAGACAGGGTCTCGTCTTCATGGATCCTGGAAGTTCACAGGAGTAAGGTCGTAAGAGTCAAAGAATGACCATACCGGCTAGAGGGAAGGTCTGATGACGGGTCTTCTCTCAGGTCAGGGCTAGCAGTGGTGGCTAAGGCAAGCATACGGCTTTCAATGCTGCATGAGGACTTGCTACTCAGATACAGCCATGATTCTCCTTCCCACCATCACAACATATTCTGGAGATTCTGCCTTGAAGCAGAGAAAAGAATTTTAGCAAAATGTCTCGTTGAAGGGAAACCCAGAAAAAATAATCAGACATCAGACCTTCTAGTCCCACAAGAGCATGGATAAAGGGAAAGTTGTGAGTTTTGCTGGTGAAGATGCATTTCCTCCCTCTCCTGTGCAGGAAGAGGTTAAGCAGGGAGTATGGAGCTGTTCGGCCACACAAGTGCCGGACCCATGTCCCATCCCTCCCATTGCCTGCTGTTATTGCACTGCCCGGGTGCTCTGCATCCCTGGGGTGGCTAAACAACCTTTGTCACCAACCAGAAAACCAAGGTGACTGTAACATAACTATTGTAACCGGTTGCTCCCTCCAGTGTCCCTCTATCTTGTATGTTGAAACACAGGATGAAGGCTGTGGCAATCCTGAACCGGCCCAAATACCATCTTCAGTTCCAGTTTCATCTCCCTCTCTCCCTGCTTTGGCCCTGAAAACAAGAAGTGTAAACAAACACAACGACCGCTGAAGTATTTCAATCGCAAAATAGCTAAAGCAATTCTCCCAGGGGCTGGTAAATAGCAGGCAAGCTATCAGAGCCCAGAGGGGGAAAAGTTCAGCCGAAACTAGTTACAAAATCTCAAGATGCAGTGTGACAAACTCCAGCCTGCTCCTGCACGGCATTGCCATTTTCCCGCAGAATGACAGTTTTCAATTACTGGACTGTAGCTAAGAGCAAATTGTGCACTTCAGCAGCTGGAGTTCTCTCGCCTGATTTTCAGACGTGGCTGGTAAAATGTACAGGGGCAATGAAAATGGCTTTCTCTGCACAGCTAACTGAGCAAGGACAAGCCCAGGGACTGTCAGGAGAAAGGGGAAGTGAAAAGGAACGGCACAGGAGGGGGGATGGCTGCCGGGTTCATTTACCCTTCTCCCCCGCCCCCCAACAAGCCTTCAGCTGTACATGCTGCAAGAGCAAAGCTGTGGCAGCCTGTCTGCCTGAACTTTAAACACAGTTCAGATGTGTTTCCCCCCAGCACCCCACTAATTCTCTGAGATCTGGGTCCTGTTGTCCTCATTCTTATACATGTAATAGTCCCTCCCTTTTCCCTGTTAGAGTCTCCTATGAGGCAAAACCTGGGCTTTTGAATGTAAGGGTGTACTTGAGCTAAAATATATTTGCAGGGACGATCCTTTTTGTGTAACTGAAGTGTGGGATACCTTGGAGGACAAGCCTCTTATTTTTGTCCTAATACAAGCAGACCTGGAGACACTCAAAGCCCTTTTTCTCCCTCTCCTGTATGAGACAAATTCACCTGGATGGAGATGAGAACCACTCAGAGTTTTGCCTCTTTCCTGTGGGGAATCTGGGGTCTGCAACCAGCTGCATATCACACGGCAGCAGCAGGAAGGAGCAAATGGGGCTGGGGGAACCAGGCTGGCAGCACCCCACGCTTGTGGGGTTGCTTGAGAGGCTGCCTGAACGCCGTGCCTCTCAGCAAGAAGTGGACCTGATGAAATCTTTCCTGCTGAGCACCTTGGGATCAGTCATTTTTTTTTTTTCCTTTACAGCAAATTAATGTTTTAACGTGACTGCGGTATTTTTCCTGCAGAACCCTTTGCCCTGTGAAAGGGGACTCCCATGCCCAGGGCTGCCATGAGTGCGCTCGCTGGAGAAGACAGTGAGTCCCACCACGGGGCTCAGCCAGAGGCTAAAAGGCTTCTCTGAGCCTCCCTGGCATCGCCTTCTTTCATCCCCCATCAGCATAAACGACACAACTTGGAAAAATGAAACGTTGCAAGCACTTTGCTGTTTCAGGTACTTTAAGGAGCTCCAGTTCTTGCACATTAGCACCACGCCGCCTGGGAGGGGCTGAGGCCGGTGCCATCCCTGATTACCATCCTCTAACACATGCCACCATCGTGCTTCGGACAGCCTCCGCCTGTGCACGGACCTCAGAGGCAAGGCAGAACTAGGCTTGGGAGGCTGCTGCCTCTCCACGCCCCGCGAGTCAAGCGAACGCTCTCGTCTCAACAACGTTAAACGTCTCTGACAAAGGCAGAGGACCTGGAGAGATTTCCAGTCACGTATGACAATGTCTAGCAACGCGTTCCTGCCGAACGGGAAGGAGGAAAGCAGAGGGTAGGGCTAGATGAGCACACTTAATGGTGACATGCCATTTTTAGACGTAATTATGTAAATTACATAATTCATCTTGAAATATTGAGGGTTTTTTTCTGTATTTACTGCAATTACGTCAATTGACCTATTTATGTTATCTGACGTGCTTATCATTAAAATGGGACAATATATCCCATTAGATCCTCTTACTACATTGAATGGAATGATGATTAATTATATCATAAAAAGGAGCTGTGCTACGCATCTCTGAGCATGGAATTTGAGGCTTAAAATAAAACAACAACCTACCATTATCATTTCCTGCCTTAAAACTTCATCTTATCCAGTTGGGAAATATGCTCAGGGTTCCCCATGTGGGATTCTTCCAGTCCACATTTGTAACAACAAGATATTTAGAAAGCCAAGCAGTCTTTGTTTTTGTAGGACCTCCTGCTGTATATTATGCAGATGCAACATCCCTAGAGAAAAATCTAGCAAACGTGACTCGTATTTGACTTCATTACCATGAGTGTCTCCTTTCAGAGTGGAGGAAGGGGCTTTTACCAATTACATGGGTTGTAACTTCTTGAAAACCACCTTCTGCTGTCCTTGTATGTTTGAGCTCTCCGAGGGATCTAAAAGCAATGAGAGCCTTGGATGTGCAGAAAAGGTGGGAAGAGTTTCCTCCCACTGAGCACAAGTTAAATGCCAGCTGTATCCTCACCACTGGTGCTGATGACCTGCTGATGGCATCACTGATGAGCTAGCACACAAGGAGGTAAATCAGCCAGCACCATAACAGGAAGCACAGGAGAGAAAAGCAATCAGTACCGATCAGATGGAAAATGACAAAATAAGAAGGGGAAGAAACACGAACCTCCAGGATCCTTGGGTGGAGGCTCCAGACCAGAGTGAATTCAAAACTTGAAGTGGAAGGACAGCAGGAATGGGATCCCAGGGACTCTGAATTCCCTCAACACCTTCTCTATCACAGTTCATCCAGCACTAACACATGGACCTAAGTCTCAATGTGGAATTAAATGAACTCAGCTTCATGGGCTACACCCTCCAATGGGTTATGCTTATACTGTGTTACGCACAACAGGGAATTGCACCCACACTGCTTTCTAAAATCCCTGTTCTAATTCCTCTTCCCAGGGACTGGACCGTCATCTAAGTTGCAGTGGTGATGACAGTCTCCCTGGCCTACCAACTAACACATTTAATGTCTATTCAGCTTAATAATTGATAGTGTTTGAGAGATCTAACTCATTTCCTTCTGAGTGTTTCTCCCAGTGCATCGAAGATATTTTTGCCTGTTGGCCTCAATGATTTTCTATCTGACTTTGAAGGAGTTGGAGTCTTTCAGGCCACGTTATGACTAGTAACACAGTGGCTCTGGGAACGCATAATGACAAAGAGGGATGTAATTTTAATTTCTGCTTTGCATATCATCTTGAAATTTTAGGACAGAACAATCTGGTTAAGTTGTTCCCAAGTAAGGGCTTCATCCCTTGAAGCCAAGCTCTGCCTACGTCTCCTCCCCTAAACCTTGTCCTCCTACAGCCTTTACAAGTCTTCAGCAATTTCCCCTTCTCTAAATTCTCCTGTTTCAGCATGTACCTGCAGGCACAGCTACTTCGTAGGTCCTCACCTCCATCTGAGGAATCTCTGGTCTGCCAGCCTTTCTTGCTCCAATTCTGGCCATATCTGCAAGGATGTTTTGAAGATGGACAAAAGAGAGGGCTCAGGCTCGCATGCTCCTGTATGGCCCACTGTAGGCATGCCAGTTCTAGGCCAGGGTGGTGCATCAGCATGGTGTAAGGACAGTTTGAGTTCAGGATGCCTAGAAATCCCAGCTGAACCTGTAGCACACCCAAATGGTGCAGGAGAAAAGGGCTCTAAGGTTGCCCACCCACAATGTGGACTGAGGCTCGCTTCCTTCATCCCCTTCTCTGTCCCCAACCCCACCTCAGGTCTGTGTGCAGACGCCTGCTTGTGTCTACAGCAGGGCATAAAAGTTTAGACCTGAGCATAAACTGGGCCAGAGAAATGTGTGGTGAGTGGGATTTGTGCAGGGATCCAGGCTGACCACCCAAAGACACAGGAGGCCCTCAGCTTCCCTGTTCTCTTGGGTGTTTGTCCTGCTGGACACTTACAATGCTCCTCTAGTCCTTTGTTTTCAGGGCAATGATGCCGTCTGGTATAGGCACAGCTTTTTAATTACTAACATGAAAGCCCCTACGCACGGCTATCACATAAAACTTCAGAGAGAACAACGACCATACCTCCTTAGGGAGCTCAGAGCTATGGGGACAAGGACTCTCAGAGCATGAAAGGGATCCAGCAGGTGGGTTGTGCCAGAGCTCAGTGCCCGCGAGGACCGTCTCCTCAGAGATGTCTGTTAAGTTCCTTGGTTTTGCTCCTACTCAGTCCCTAACCATCTGCTGCTCCTTTGAACAGGCAGAGGTGATGGAAAGAGAGAGAATTATTGCAACATGCCCCTTGTAGCTGCTCTCACCCTCCCACACTAGCCAGCACGTGGTCCCAAAGGGAAAAGTTTCAGCTCCTTTTAATCCAAGGGAAAGGGCTCAAGTGCATCTAAAGAGGGTTTCATCATCGTTTGTTTTACTCAATTAAAAACCTGCAGACACAGATTAGCTCCCTGCTGCTCAGCGGAGGAATTCTTTTAACACTACAGTGATTTACGATCTACCAGGCAGTGTTTAACGAATGTCACCCAGCACCCAGAGATGCTTAACACAGGACTGGTCACTCGTGTTAATGAAAAATGGATTTGAGGCGACAGTCACTTGCGTGGCTGCATTCTTGTAACAAACGACAGAGCGGGCCCGGAGCAGAGGGAGGCTTTGTAATTAATATTACAGTAGAAACAGGTATGTAACGGAGAGCTCAACTTAGAATTAAAATCAATACAACAACTGTTGGGACGTGTCACTCCTGGTCCCTAGGCCCTGAGATATTATGCCAGACAGAGGACGGGCTGATGAGGAGGTGATGACACACACTGAATATCCATCTTGTGTTAACTTCAGGCAAGAAATTATGCTTAGTGGAACGTGTTGGCAGATTGGGGATATTGTATTGGTTTTTTGTTGTTGTTGTTGTTGTTATTTTTTTTCCTCTCTCTTTTCAGTGGATGGCTGAACAGGAAGGACTAAGGACGACTTCCTCCTTTCTGTTGCTATAGCTGATTTTATTTTCAAACAGTATCTTGCACTACCCAATTACTGTGTTGCTGTGGTGTGGCAGGTTTTTGGTTTTGCTTTGTTTTCCAGTCTTCCTGCAAGTCAGAAGAAATCAAGTCTCGAGTCTATGAAGGCTGTGGCTTTTATGAAAACATTACACAATTGCATGCTTCTAACAAAGCTCATTGTTTGCTTACAGCAGCAGGGACATCTCAGTCTATTTTTGGCCTCCCTCTTCTGTTGCTTTTCTTCTCTAGCCATTCAGCTGGCCATCTTCATCTCCAGAGTGGCAATTCTTGTTCTAACAGAATTTTACTTCAAGGCTTCAGGATGTGAGGGCAGGAAAAGGTCGAGTAATATCTGAATTCGGATAGCACAGAAATCGTATTCCTATTTCTAGGAAATTCTTTTAAAGAAAAAATATTGGAAATCCAAAATTTCAACCATTACCACGAGCAAAGAATCTGCAGCAGGTGAGGAGACAGCTTATAGCTGATCAAGATGTATGATATTTTGCATTTCACATCAATGTTAAACTTCATACCCTTTTCTTTTTAATTTTTTTTTGTTTGTTTGTCTTTCATATTGATATTTTGGTGTTATAAGCTACAATTTCAAAACCTAAAGTGTAAATCCATTTTTGTTCAGAAATGCCAGTGGGAGCAGTATGACAATGATGGAGCTTTTTCTGCACTTTCTTAAATTCAGTTATATTTAAATGTGGTTATTTAGGAAGCCAGGCTAGTTTTACAACTGGTTTTAGCTCCAGCAAAACAAAATAAAGCCTACAGATCATAGCAACACTACCAACAGCCTAGACAGGGTCCTTTTGGTCATGTTCAGCACCAGCTGCAATCTGTAAACATTATGGTTGGACACTGCAGCAACCAAATACCACAGCAGCTAGTAAACGAGCAGCAATATCTATACATCAGATGAAGGGAAATCCATTATCTGTATGCATCGCCCCGAGGCTGGAGTTCAAAGCTCAAGCCAATCTCGGAGCTGAAATCGACTCAGAAATGATGCCCAACTTTCTGTCAGCGCCTGCAAGTGACAGAAGTGCTTGTTAACATCCACCACGGAGATCAAGGGCTGTAATTGTATCCCTGCAGCTAGGTGCCTAAATTAGGGCCTCCTCCAAAGTCCACCAAAGCCAGTAAAAAGGCTCTGGCTGATTTCATTAGGTTTTGGAGCTCCTCTTAATGAAAAGTCCATCTGTTACTCAGTCTACAGGCTCCTGAATCTCTCACCTTTTCTACCTCTCCTCCCCGCAAAAGAAAATCATACCTGTCGTGTGACACCAGTGAACTTCTCAGATTATTTTTGGCCAGGAATATAGGGAATAAAAGCACCGTAGCAAGGTCCATTTGGATGGTTTTGCAGTGTTCCTGCTGTAGACAGAAATCTGGACAAGTGCACATAGTTTGGCTATTGCTCCATTAAGGCTGAGCCTTCAGCCACTGATTGATGAATGGTTTAACCTGGAAAGCCAAGATATCTCATACACATGAGATACGAATGTATGGAATGATCCCTGAAGGGGGTTTAACTATGGGATCATACTCAGAGGCGGTAGGCAGGGAATGTGCTTTCCAGCAGGACTTCCCTGAGTGTGAAGTGTTCGAGTCTCATCCTTCGCTGCCATCTCAGAGCATCTCCTGCTTCCCTCAGCTCTTGCATCCCAGTTTGGCAGATGTCAGCTGAAGGCAAGCAGACTCACTTAGAGCATCTCACCATGAACCGCGAGGTCCCTGTGCTGCCTTGCAGAGGTGGGAAGTAGAAGCCCATGGAGGGGGGGTTGTGTCTGTAGAGAGGGAAGCAGCAGAAGGTGGCAATAGTGTGAGGTGATCTGTGAGACTTCATGGACCTGGGATGCAGACAACAAGAAAAGAAATGAAAGGGAAGGGCTGTTCGGCTCTGTACTTTGGGCATATGCACTCTTGTGGAATATTTCCCCACAGGGCTAATGCAACTGATGCTCAGCAACCCACATGAAGAAGGGTTCTGAAGGCAATTGGCCATGATGCAGAAAAAAATGGAAATACTTCCATAAGTGCTAATTTAGTGAATGCTATGAAATTGAAACATACTGCAGGGAGGGCAAAAAAGCAGGGGAGAAGGATTCTGTGAGAAATACGTCTGCAATTACTGATGTGGCTGATATATATATATATGTATTTTAGACCCACCAGGTGCCTCCAGAGCAGTGATTGAGGGTCTCATTCTCCAGGGATAATTACCTCCGCCCCACAGGAGGTGAAGTGTGCTCACTCGGTGAATAGCACTGATGAAAGGCCACGCAGGGAAGGCCCCAAACAGATCAGTAGAAGCAAATTGTTTCTTAATAGTTTTCAGCCTGTGACCTGTACATTTCGCTAGTCTTAAATGCCACAGAAACGCTGGCTCCGATGCGCTGGAGCTGCACCACCCAGGAAGGCAGGCTCGGCCGCGGATGCCATTTGCTTCTTCGTGGTAGCAAAGGCAAGGAGGGGAGCAATGAGAGCAGCAAATGCGAGAGGTGCCGTGCATCACTTACAGACCAGACCTGAGCCATATGTGAATTTGTATCCAGATCCAAGACTTTTCCTAAGGGTTCAGGCCTATTATTGCTGTTCTAATCCTTTCTCTTTAATGAAATGTCTTCATTTTCATTACAAGAAGACATTGTTACGCCTAAGTTATCTGGACTGCTTACTGGACAACTGGCCTGATCATCAGAGCAAAGCTCCTGGCTTCTCAGCTCTCGGAAGTGTGGGAAAGGCATATGTTCATCAGCTCTGAATGGTTGCCCTGACGCCACACTGGCTTCATCAGGTTGGCTAAGAACCACGAAGAAACAACACACATTAGCACAGATCGCTCCTGCCTACTCCTTGCTATCTCCTAATGCATATTTATGCTTGTGCCATCTTTAATCACCTGTGACAGATTTTGTCCGAATCCTTGGCTGGATCTGGGAGCTTTAAGGGTGAAAATGGGGTTGCCCTGTTCACTTCTATAGGGCTCAACAAACAGGGGCCAGTGACTTGAAAAGCATGTGGGCAAGTGCATGCATGTACTCTGACAGACCTCAGCTATTTAACCTCTGGATGAGGGTACTTGTGAGAAACCCAGAGCTGTGCAGTGGCATCTCTTGAGTGGTTATTGAAATAATGATTTATTTCTGGAGTTTTGTATACAAACAAAAGAAAACCAGACTGTGCATGGAATCAATTACTTCCTTTCATGGGTTAAGTATCTGGAAGCAAAGAATTGTCAGCTGAAGGAACTGGCAAATAGATCTGAATAACATATGAAATTTGGAGAACTTTGTGATCTCTTCAGACAATATGTGAATATGCATCAGTATGCCACGTTCTCTGAATAAATTATTCCCTTTAAATTATTCACTTAGTTCTAGTGATTGTTAAGCTGAGGGGATTTTGACATGAAGTTCTAACTAGTCAGGAAAAAAAAAGCTGTATGCTTTTTTGTTAGAATTCTCTACCTGAGTTAGCATCACTTTTCTCTTTTCAGATAACTTTTTCTTTAAGCTTGTCTTTCAATCTTTTCTTTCTATCCATCTCTTTCTTCCTCTTTCTTTTCGGCACTGCCGGAAGACAAAACAATTTCTCTGAAGGAGATCCTTTTAGGCTATAATGGGATTAGGCCTTGGAACGGAGATCTTGTTTGGATCAGCTGTTGAACTCACAGGAGTCCTGTTAAAGGCCTATTAAAATTCCATGTAATACCTCAGTAAGTAACATGTGAATCCCCAGCTCATCTTTGGGAATTAAAGTGTGCAGAGCTTACTTGGCTGCTGTCAGGAAGGTTACGCAGACCTAGGACTCATTTGTTTGAAGAATGAAAGGACATCACCTGCCTACTTCCTATACCTCCAAGAAAATACTGGAATGAAATACTGCAGAAGAAAATTCTTCTTGGCCTGAAAGGGCTGGAGCTCTGAGGGGACCGGGCTGAAGATCAGCCCAAGGGAGACAACTGACCGGTGACCATGGCCTCACCAGGAAAGACATGCAGATACAGGTGATGTGCATCTCAAAGGAAGGTTTGGAAGGTTAGCTTTAATTCAGATTATCTTATCAGAATCTGTCTGTGTTATAAATTCAGCAGAGTATCTCAGAATGAGTTGAAATAGCTCTCAGCAGGTTGATATCTCCCCAGACATCTCCTAATTCTGATCAGACAAGAAACACCATAAGAATAGACTTTTTTCCCCTCTGCACACAAGTTTTTTTCTGCTTAGATTTGAGATTTGCAAATGCTTCCATTTCTTCTGTTTCTTGTTACTTTCAAAGTTAAGAAGTTACGAATAACTCTTAGAATGTGCTTGGGTAAACATAATATTATACATTCTTATGTACATTGTATTATATTGATCACCCGGCACTGCGTCAAGCTTTGATGGTTTATAATAATGCTAAAGAAATAATTCTTTCCACCCTACTAGACAGCAGCAAATTGCCACAGCTTGAGGGGGAAAAGGCAATGAAAGAAGGGGTGAACTGTGAATTCAGAAATAAACCCTCTTTGGTGTCTCTGAAATTAGATGCCGCTGATCCAAACACTGTCAGAAGTAGAAGCTCTTGCCTGGTGTAAGGCTCACGCTTGCAGCTTGATGGCCAGATCCATCTGAAGCCTCTATAACCCAGATGTGCTGTCCTGTCCTGTCCTGTCCTGTCCCATGGCATGACTGTGGTTGTCCCTCCTCTGGCATGGCTCAGCATTCAGCCCTGCTCTACCAAGATCTCAGCAGAGCAGCACACACCTCCTGCCATCCGCCAGCCTTTGCCACTGCTCAGTTTGTGGACATCCCTTTTCTTTAGAGGAACTCAAAGCTTATTACAAATCTTTATTGATTAAGCATCAAAACCTTCATCTGATGTAGATAAGTTTAATGCCATTATCCAGGTTTTACGAGACAGGTTTTATTGAAGGCACAGGGAAGTTAAGCAACTTGCTCAAGGTCAAGCGTCAGCATGTGGTAGGACAGGGAGCAGAGCTGGACTCACGTGTATGTACTCTGTGCTCTTCCTATACATCACCTCTTACAACATTATACTTCTAATTATTGTGTCTTTGGATTATTTCAGGCAATGTTATGGATTTTACTAACAGATGTGACAAGGGAAATATATTTGCATACACAGAAAAATAATTGTACAGAAGTGTGTTACCACAATCGAAGGTGGGAACTGGCTGCCAGGATTTCTGTGATCAATTCCTCCGTTTCTGTGATTTACAGGTCTCACAGGCTGCCTTTCTTGGCTCCTCTTTTTGTGGCACAGCATTGGAAGTTACTGCTGGTGTACAGTGACTGCTCTGTTCAGGGGGCAGGATCTGCTGATACCTTCTGGGGTGGGAAAGGGAAGATGCAAAATTTGGAGCTGGAATAACATCTACGACTTTCACATGGATTTAAATCCTTGTTTTCCTCCAGACCTTGTGTGAATTGCTGTTGCTCTCTATGCCTCAGCCCTCTGCCTGTAAAATGGGTGTATTTGTGACATGTACCTATGCTGCAGAGATGAGTGGGTCCATGAATGGCTGTGGGGACTCCGGTGTGATGGATGTCTGAGCAGGAAACCTGGGCCAAAATTTGGTGTCAGCCTGGCCAGGGAGCTGATGAGTATTTCTGTGTGGGCGTACAGATCATGCCAGGAGAAGGGAGGATGCCTGCAGCTTGTGTCCGGCCCTTCTTTCAGCTGTGCCATTGCCACTTGGCTGCTGCTCTCCTGCCCTCCTGTCCCTCTGCAAAGGCTGAGCAGGGCCGTGGGGGAGTTGATACAACTCATACAGGAGCAAGAGCTGCCTGAAAGCTTTGCCACCATGGTCAGGCTCTTGGGGTGGGCTGCACTTGGGGATATGGTTTCTCCCAAAAAGGAACACCTCAAAGAGTGTGCTCTGAGTCCTCCAGGGCAGCGTTGGCCCCGTGTCCTTCAGTGCTGCTGCACGGAGCAGGCCCTGCTGGCCCCATGGGGCCGGCCAAACCCGAGGGCCAAATGTCCAACAGCCTATACTGGGAACAAACCCCACAGATGTTGTGCAAGGAGGCTGCCAGCCACGGTCCTGCCACACACTGACCCCCAGGATGGGCTCTCGGATGAATTGAGGCCTCAAACTAGCAGAGAAAATCCAGCAGCGTGTGGCACTGCTTGCCACCAGTGTAGTGAGGCAGCTGTTCGCGAGACATTTGGGGCTTTCGAGCTACAAAACTAGGGAGCTGCGGACATCCATGGGGAGGGATTGGTGTCTCGTCCTCAAGGGAGGCCTCGTCCCGAGGATCAATTCCCTCTCCTCACGCTGACAGGGAGAGGCAGGCCGAGCAGTGGCCGGGTGCAGCCGCTGCCTTCCGAGCTGCTGTAGATCACAAATGCCCCCTTGAGCCCAGGGAAGGGATTGTTCATGCAGATGTCCTCTGTCGTCTGACCTTCCTCTAGCCTTCTGCTGAATTAAAAGGGCTTTTTGAACAGGGTTTTAAGAGATATTCCTGTGCTCTCCAGCCTCCTTGTTTCAGCGCGCAGGTTTGGGTGCAGGGGAAGGCTGGCAGTTTCCGTGCCCTGCCCCGCCGCGGTCTCCTCACCAGGCCCAGGATTCGTTCACCAGGATGATTTTCCCTTTTCTGACCCTTTCCCCTTTGCTCTCAGCTGTGCTCAGTGCCAGCTAAGCAGCAGTTAAATGGCAGCTGAAATGCAGCTTGTGTTCAGATGGTGTTTTGTGATCCCTTAGAATAGTCAGGAAAAAATGATATAATTCTTTAGAAAGGGTCTGCAAGCAACAATCTGGGGCATGAAGGCACTCCAGACCTCTTAGCCTCAAATAACACCTCTCACCTCAGCCTCCTCTCTGTCTCTGGTTGCTCTGACAGGCTGCCCATGGGGCAAGCCTGACTTTTTCTTCCTTTTCACGAGTTCATTCTCACTCCATAAAACTTCAGTGAAAAGTTCTGAGCAACGTCCCCTCCTGTCCCCACCTACTGCAGTTAGCGAATTTGCTAATCCCCAGCTATCACAGACAGACCCCGATATGTCATCTCCCAGGAATTCAGCATTTAAGTGTTTGCAGGGGTTGCATCCTTCAGCAGCCAGCCGCTGAGCCCAGCACCTCACTGCTGCCTGGATTACTGCAGGCCACGTCGTACATTTTGATGAGGCAAATGATGCAGCACTCTGCCCAGGCAGATCATCAGACCCAGGGAAAAAACTGAATGGGTATGATAAAACCAGTGATTTAATATGATGTCTGCCCTGCTGTTCCCCAGTTTGGGGGATTCATGTAAGTGAGGAGCAGATGGGATCTCCAGGGGGAAATTCTAGACTTGCATTACTGAAACCGATGTAAATTTAGTACTGTATTTCTAAAGTGTTGCTGGAAAGCAGCCAGGAGTCTGAAATCTGTCCAAGGTTTTCACCTCTCTGATTCATATATATATATATATTATATATATGTATTTACTTATTTATTCATATATTTATATGGAAGGGAATATGAGGTTGCATAATCATGTGTTTGTGGTTCCTCTTGTTTTAAATGTCACCTGCTTCTCCATTTGCCCTTTGTGGAATGAGAGAGAAAACCAAAGTCCTGACCAACTCAACTACTAAAGATGCTCTTGCACTGCTCCCAGGAACAGGCACTGGTAATGCTGTTGCACCAGCCAATTTTTAACTTGCATAATAACCTTCTGGGTCCCCAGACTCCTCATGCAATTTGCAATGGATAAAGACACTCGTCACTCTTCCTTTTGTGCCCAAGTGTTTGATGCAGTGTCACTACCAGCTATCCATCCCTCTTCTGCCCCTTGAAGGTGGCTGCACATGAAGAATCCTCCCTTAACCTGTACTATAATATACTTTACATTTTGCAAAGCCCCTAGAGGAAGGCATGCATGCTGTACATACAAAATCCTTTTCTAGAGATTGTTAGGGTTGCATCCAGCGCGTGGGACATTGCTGCTTTTCATTAAAGCCATCTCAGGCCATTCTAGAGGCAGCAGCTTTCATTTGGCACGCTCTGCATCCTGTCTCCTTACGCGTCCTTCCCCAGTGGTGCACTGAATGATTTGGAAGTACTACAGCCAAGAGAAATCTTGGCCCTATCCTATCTAATCTGATCAGTTCAACAGAGCAGGAGTGATAGAAACCCACAAACCCTGCCAATAAAAAGGTTTTCTTTGGCTAAGGCTGACATTTGGCGTGATCTTTATCTGTATGTGAAAGTGATTAAAAAAATAATCAACAAGAGTGTCCCCCAAAAAATCAAAACTAAGATTGGATGATATGAAAATGGGAGCCAGCAGGAAACAGTCATTTTTAGCAAGGGGTGCCAGGTCAGCAGAGATACTGTACTTTGGGAAAAGCCCAAGGATGGGAAGACTTCATGCCTTAAGGATCCTGCCCCGCACCAACACCTCCAAAGGAACAGCAGTCTGGCAAACAGCTTTTGTAACGCTGTCCTGCAGTGCGTGAACACCCAGACATGCACATGGCACACCAGGAAGCTTCATAAATTAGTGAGAGGTGCTAAAAAGACAGAGGAAAGCAGAACAGCATTTTGGGATGGGCGGCTGGCTAAGTAGAGCGTTCATTTAAAATGATGAAGACTCAAGTTCATGTCTGAAAAGCTGCTGAAATTAAAAAATAAAAATAAAAAAGTCAGGTTATAGGGGTTTCTCAGAGGTGCAGCAAATCTGAGGAGGTTTTCCAATTAGCAGATTGACAAGGAAGATTGTTGTGGGTTTTTCTTGGGGGAAGAAGCCTGCCAGGTCTTCAGCTGAAGACACTACAGAAGTGCTAAATGTTGCTGTGATCAGGAGTTTGCCAGTGTGCAAGTGCGATGCAGTAATCTGAATTTGGAAATGAAAAACTAGCATTTTCAAACCTCCTTCAAAGCTGTGACTTAGATACTATTCTTCAAGATCACCTTAAATGAGACTAAGGAGTTAAATCTGGCTTCTTGTTTTGTCCCTCACTGCATCTTGTATCTTTTAGTGAAAGTCCTCAACTTTTTTTTAAGAAATCAATATATCCCTATTAAACATTTTGGTTTCAATAAATCAGCATTTTCCAATAGCAAATCTGTCTGCCTGTTCTTATTTTATTTTTTGATCAGTGTTATATTTCAGAGAAATGTATTTTGCTGTGCAGCTTCACAAACAGGTAAATTACTATGCTGGCTCAGATCCATGGTTCGATTAGATTCATATTTTGCATTTGACAGTACAGTGGGGAGGTCATTCCAGACTCCATCGCAAGCAGCACAGGAACGGAGTTACCTGCTCTGGGCAATTTTTCTCCCCAGCCTGTGGTAGGCAGCAGCTGAAGCTATCCTGAATAGTCTCATAAGCACAATAGTCTCAGTGATGCTAGAATCAATGATTTCCCCCATGCCCTTCCTATAGGAAGGCTATTCATCCTTCTTAATTTCTTTATTTCAATCTGATTCTTGCAAGGAATTCAGAGGTGACATTGATCCGCATCCACGCGCTGCGAGAGGTGCACGCAGCTGCACCAGGCTCCCCAGCAAATGACCCCTCACTGCCCAGGGACTCTGACTCCACGGATAACCTTTCTTTTCCGACACAAGCCCTACTTCCCTGGGACTGCCATGACCTTTCCTTTCCTACAGGGAGGAGACAAGGCGGCAGCCGCCTCCCCTTGGATCGAGCTGCAGGATCGTTCAGCAGATGTCTGGTTGTGTGCCACTCGGAAAATGTCACTGCCTGCCGGCAGCTCCAAGCAGGTGATTAATGCCAGATTGAGGATTTTTCTGAGCTACATTCAGGTCCTTCTGTTCGCTGCCGCTTAGTGAAGTGACAACCGGGCCCTCGTGTGACCGGAGGCAAGCGGAAAGCCTGGCACAAGGTGGAAGCAGAGGATCTTCCAGTCTCACCAGGGAGGATGAGGGTCTTACCAGATGACTGGTGAATCAGAAGTGAAGAGGAAATTCAGCTAGGGGCAAATCCTGCAGTCACAGTTCCAATGAAGGCTCATGGATACCATCTCTGCTCTGTTTGCTTTGCCTCATCAGCTACAAATTGGTCATCAGAAAAGTGGTGCTAATTGTTTGGCTGCTTCCCCCAGAAGCATCTGTGTTTGAGGAGGTGCCACAGAGTTTCAAAAACATTTAGGATGTAGACACTGCAGAATGCGAGTGACGGCTGGAGTGTCAGTGGTGTGCAAAAAGCCTTCAAGGGCTGGAATGAAATGTGCTGTTTGAGAGATTAGATTTTTATCCTGTTAGAAGCAAGAAATGAAGAAGGAAAGGTGAGAGATGAGGGAGGAGTGAGCATGAGAACGCGATGCCTTCTTGAACCAAAAGATATCATAGGAAGCGTCTGTGCAGGGAGTCAGACTTGCACAGACCTCTACAATAGGAAGATTGCCCAGACAGACTCTAACAGGGGTTTGGCCCTTCAAGGAGTTGCTTTTCAGTCTAAAAGTGTCGAATGTAAGAGAGTGATATATCCTGATAAGAGCAAAGAGGATTCTATCCTCAGTCCCTCCACAGGCTTTTAAAAATTAACACTTGCTCTAAAACAGAGATTTTAAGCAAGGAAACAAAAAAAAATGCAGTACCCTGACCACTGTCCCAAGCATGAGACCTGTCTTTTTTCAAACACTGGCATTGAAAAAAGGGGAAAAAATGAGCACTTGACTTGGTTTCCTGCCTCTTACCAAATCCTCAATATATATATCTTCTCTCCACTTCCTCCACATCCTCTGATCGGTTGTCTGCGCTACCATGTGAGGAGCTGCTGCTTCAAGCTGACAGCTCCTTTTTGCAAACTGAAGAGTTCCTGAGTTGCTGGTGCTGCTGGTTTCTATATTTTAAATCTTTGATCTCATGACTGAAATGAGAGAAAAGAAAATCAAGGCTTTGGCGAAGTTCCCAGTGCTGTCACTTTCTGACCTTGAGCCAATCACATGAACTTCTAATGTCAATATTCCCATCTGTTAAGCCTCACAAAGATGCTGTAAAGCAAAATTAATAAATTGTATTGGGATAGCTACACTTACAGTCAGTAGCATTTCTTTCATGAGTAATCCCATCGACTTGAGTGCAATCACGTTGAATAAAGTATTACTCATCATGACTAAGGGGCTAGGAATCCAACCTTTAATATTTGTAAAAAGCTTCAGGATTTTAGTAGAAGTAGTTAAAGAGAGAGGAATTCTTTCTGATCCAGGCTACAAATGTGCAGAAATTCATCCACCGTTCATCTCTAAAAGACAGGTAACAGTGTCCTGACGACTCTCTTGCACAATTTTCCTGCTGAAAGGGTGAATTGGAGCCTGGTGGTGCCCAGGGAGTGATCACGGGCTATAGCAGAGGTGGAGATGGGGAACAAAGACAGCAAGTTTGAGAAAGAGGAATTAAAGAAACTGTCCTTCAGAGTCAAAGGTTGCATCACAGCGGCTGGAAAAGAATATCCAATATTGAATCTTAAGCTAAAACCACATTGGGACCTCATTTAACAGCACTTCAAATTTAGCTAACACATCCTGAGGCACACCATGCTCCTACCTTTGCTGTGGACAGTGAGATGCCCTTCAGAGCATCCTTCAGAGAGCTCCAGAGCCCCTGCCCACGGCACAGTGTGTACCCTCAAGGAAGATGCTGCCCTCAGAGGAGACACCTCTGCTGCTTGCAGAAAGGACTGTGTCAAGCTCTGACAGCAAGGAGCTCACAGGAGAGGGTGCTATGGGAAAGAGACATGGATGTTAACTTTGAAAATGAGAGGTTTTTTTACCCCCCAGTCCACTTGCTTATCATGGCGAGATAACAGCTAACATAAGCAAAGCTGCTGACATTTCCCTGCTGATTCTTTCCTCTCCCCCTACACGCAAGAAAATACAAGAAATGCCTGACTTTGATAGCAGCTGTCAGGCATGGGTCATCCTGCCAAGCAGAGTTCTTAGATGTTTCCTACAGCAGACAGACTCTGGGGGACAAAAGGAGGTGGTAGAAGCCCATGGAGAAAGGTTGTGCAACATGACCAGCCCCTGGGCAGCTATGTCTGCTGAGGCATTTGGCATCACCTCTTTTCCATTGGCATCCTTGTCAATATTTTTTCACAGGGAGCCACTCCACCAAATGAGGTGCCAATAGTGCCTTAATCTGTGCCCGTGGGATGTGTCTGAGTTCTGGAAAGCTGCATCCAAGAGTAGATGCCTGCAGATGCATTTCTGTGTTCAGCCCAAGCCTGGTTTGTGTTCAGGGTTCTCTTAGGACTGAGATAACTTCATGGAATGGCATCATTTGGAGATCAGTACCTCACTTTATTGTAACTCCTGTTACAATCCCAAATTTTGGCTAAGGTTTTCATTATCTCTGGCATCTGATGCTAGAGAGAACAGGCTGTCACCTAGAATTCATCTGACAGCGTTTGAGATGACACAGATACATCCCTGCCACAGCAGAATCAAGTGACAATCCCCTGGGCCAGGTTTTGATGTGAGTCACAAAGCAGCACCCATTTGTTTGAGCAGAGGGTTGTATCCCATCGGCCGCGTGCACGTGACAATTCAGATGGATGCTCATCCCTTCCACAAATAGAAAAAATAAATAGGCTCTATTGTGTGTTTATAATTTTAGCAAGCATATTGCACTAGTATCTACAATCAATATACTATGCCCTGACAGAGCATGTGATATACAGGAGCGAGTTTGCCATGGTAACTGATGCATATTTCATATATTGGGCCGGATTCTGATAGCTTTTTGTACGTGTAATCCTCTCCTCATACCTGTATGAGTCAATGTGAGATCAGAATCAGGTTAATTGATCTGTGCTTCCTCCAGCATAAGCTTGGAAGCTTTCAGCAAAGAAATATTTTAAAAATAGGAAAAAATCTCCTAGACCTGATTTCTAACTGCGTTGGGCACCTGACGTGCCACCATCTCCTGCAGCTGTAGAAAGAAGTTCTTAAATCACTTGCCTGATAAGTTAATTCTAATAGCTCACGTAAAAAGAGCTCTGTGGTGGACGTATATCCCTTGTGATAATACCTAATGGTAAGGTGATGTTCTGAAGCATATAGGGGAAGCCTGGATCAGAATTAGCAACTGGTGGGCCTATGTGGGTCTTGGGCTGCTGCTCAAGTAGTTTTGGCTATGTACAGCAGCGCTCAGCATGCTTCATTTCTTCAGCTCACCTGAGCAGCTTTCTTCCCAATTTCCCTGCTATTGCAAGGGCCCAGGGAGGTGACAATCCTATTTGGCTTTTTCCTGGAGTAGTCTCTAGCTTTTAGCCTTTTATTACAGAACCTGGTGTTGCTTTAAGTTGTTGGGAAGTGTCTGGAGGCCTACAGGATGCTCAGGGTGGCATTGTCAGACCAGGCCCCACATCACCTGGCCCCAGCCGCCTGGTCCGGCCTGGTCCAGCCTGGAAGGCATGGCCTGCGTCTCCATGCCTCCGAGGGGCCTTGTCTGCCCTCTGGACAGCCAGGTTTCAGTAGTCAGAAGTCGTCTAAGGCTTCTGGAATAAATACCAAGGACTGATTCTGCCTCAGTAGGATGGATTGGTAACCCTTACACCTCACACTTGCCCCAGCTTCATCAGTAGGAGTCCCTACAGGGAGAGATCAGATGTTTATCAGCGTCCTTGAGCAGACTCCACTCGTCTGAATCTAGACAGCGTAAAATGTTAATGCTTCAGACTTAGTAGTGTCCTGTCCAAGGAAAATATGGTTCTATTTCCATGCTATGGGTACAGAACAAACATGAGAAATTATTTTATTTAAGCACTCTTCTGAGGTTTAGCATTGTCATTGCTGCCCATGCTGCCTTCCACAGAGAAATTCAGGAAAGTGTTGTTATTTGCCTCAAAGCAAACAAGCAGCTGGAAATGGCACAGGTTACTTATGTTTAAAGAGAGAAACTGTTTCCTTTTATTTGCTCTATTTTCTTCTTAATTTGCTGAAGTGACCTTTTCTCCATTTAAGGCTGAAAAGAGCAAACAGAACAGCTGATTGACCTGGGTATCTTTTATTCGTGGCTGCTGAGCTCCAGGTCCTCACACACAGTTCAATGGATTTTGGCCCATTTGCTTCAGCACACACAAAATAAATAAAAACTATTAGAAAGACCACCACTGCTCACTGCTTTCCTTTTCCTCCTCTTGCACTGCTACCACCTGGACACCCCACAAGCCAGTGACACCCTGGTACAGACACCTCTCCTCCGTATGACAAACAAGCCTCCCTTACCAGCAGCGTCCCTCATTCTTTCTGCTTACATCTTTTGCTCCCTTTCTGTTCCTGAAATGTTTTCCTTAACTTGCTGCTCCCAAATGATCATGTTTTCCAGGGCGAAAACATGCAGCTGATGTTAGAAAACAAGGCAGGAAATACAATATCTCTCGAAACAGCTTTACATTTCATTCAGGTCTTTGATGACCACTGTGCATTGAATGCATATCTTACACTGAGCTCTCCACAGTAGCCTACATCTTTTTTTGTCCCCTAGAGGATACGATTCATTTGTATATGAATAGTTTCAGTTGTTCTTCCCAAAGCGTGTTACACTTGCAATGGCCTCAGCAGGATTTTATTTGCCGTCATTACATTCTTCTCTGAGGTCTGTCTTAAATTAATTTTCTTGTCATCTTCTCCAGACCCAAGTAACCTAAGAAGAAGTGGGGGGAGGAAGGAAATTTTGTTCTTTGAACAAATGCTGCCCTTTTTCACTACATCACCTCTCTTAATACGTATCTCTAACAATGCTTGTCCTAGGAGTAGTCCCTGGAGCACCTCCCACTATTAACCTCTTTCCATGCTGAGAATTGGACTTTTTATTACAGCTCTTTGATTTTTATGTCATAGCTTGTTTTCAATCTATGAAAGAACTTTTACCTCTCACCTCAAGGTAACCCACTAAGCTTTCCTTAATAGCTCCTTGTGAGGGCTTTTCTCAAAAAATCTTTTGAAAACCTAAATAAATCACCTCAGCTTCTTCAGAGATATCCATTATTTTTGTTAACATTTGGAAATGCATTAAAATAAATGGAGAAGCACAGTGATTTACCGTGACAGCCTCCATGCTGGTTTGTCCCAAGCATCTGGAGGCATTGTAACTCTGTCTTCAATGGCTTTTTTCTCTTATCTTTTCTGCAATTGAAGTCAGGCTTGCAAGCCTGTAATTCCTTCATCTCCTTTCACACCTGTATTTAAAGATGGATACAGCACTGGCCACTTTTCAGCCCTCTGGCATGAGTTCTGATTTTAATGAAAAAAGTGACAGGCTTTGTGCTAATAGCTCTACTTCTTTGCTGTCTCATTCCTTCTGAATTTGTGTCTGGTCCCAGTGACCTATACAAAATTGATAGTTTCATCCAGTAGTCTTTACATGTGTGAGTAGGTCCATTAACTTCAGTAGCCCGCTCTTTACCTTCAGAGAGTGCATCTGTAGAAATAAATGCTCTTCGATCAGGGCTTGTTCCTCTGCCTGCCATACTAAGCATGAATGTTGCCATGCCATCATATGGTTCATGAATTGTTTGTTTGTTTGTTTTATTATTATTTTTCACTGATTCTCCTTTTCTCACTATTGTATGTTGAGGTTTGGGCATGGACAGGTTTTTTTTCTGTATGTGTGTGGTCTGTACAAAGCCCTCCTATGAACCAGCACGCATCCTTATCCCTCCCTGGCAGTACATCACCTTCATTATCTTGAAAGGAGAACCATGAAGTAGAGACTTCTCAGTCTCCCCCATGGAGACATGTATGTTTCTTTTTAAAAAAATAAAAATTACTTTTTCAGTTATGTCTGTTATGTTTCCTCCTAGGGATTGAGGATTGAGGGAATTCAGTGAACCAGAAAGTAAATGCGATTGCATTCTCAGAATAAAATGGGAAAGGTATAAAAATACAGGAGAGTGAAAAGCTATTTAGGTTAAGCAACATTACTAGCACAGTAGTTCTTGGATATAAAATGTCACAGGTGGACCAAACACTAAAGAAGTATTATAAGAGTAAATGGAGTAACTCTTCAAATAATGGAAAGGGGACAGAAATCAGGCTGCCTATAAGTTGGTGTTTGATGTGTTGCAGATCAGGCTTATATGTGTGATTGCCTGAGATGGCAGAGAACTGGATTTGATGACACGAGAGATTTCTTTCACCTTTGTGTCCTGGTGTTTCTCAGAATTAAGTAAGGATGATGCCCTCAGTGGCAACTGATTTAGACCACGGTTAAAACACTGTAGCTGGAAGACAGAGAGTGTCATTACCTCCTCTGGTATTATTGCTGCCTTATGTACTAAACCTTGTTCAACTGGACTGAATGATTAGCCCAGAACGTGGGTAATCCCCTCCAGTTTACAATTTAGGATGGATGCAGACAACCCAAAGCCCTAAGCATCTTTGTGTCAAGCCAAGTTCAAGGTCTGCAAGGCATTGGGATGTATTCCCTGGAAACAATGCAAATGACAAGTGTGTTACAGGGAAAATGAGCAGCAAAAAGATGTCACCAGAAGAGAAGCCTGAATCACATTTCTTCTCCTCCTGGTCTTTATCCTTTCTTCTTGATGGAACATCAGGAACTGCTTTTCTCCTTTCCTCTCCCCTTTCTTACACGGCATCTTCATAGCCAGCCCTTGGCAAAGGCTTTTTGGTGACCATTTATTAATTCTGCTGTGGCCTTTAGTAATGTCATCTTGGCTCAAATGCTTACTTGAAATACAGTGCTGCAGATTTCCCCAAATATCCTTGGCATGTTATATGGTGCTGGAGTAATGCTAACTCTCTTAAAGCATAGATGAAGCAAACAGTGCTAATTTATGCCTTGCTTTTTATTCCCAACATAATTTTGATTTTAATGTCCTATCCTCACTACATCAATATATTTTTCACTACTGGCATGTTAAAACAAAAAGTAAATATTTCATCTTCCTCTCTTTCACTAAGATGCTCACCCGGAGCATCTGGGAGTATGCAAATGAGGCATGACTGAGGGATGCTGCTTGGGTGCTTTATGGAACATAAGGACATGAGGATATTGCCCACCAGTGTCAATGTGAGTGGAAATTAGCTACATGGGGTAGTGATATATGATTTAATATACCAAAGGATATTTACACTAAAACAACAGCTCACGATACACTGCAGAACTGTAGACTATGCATGAAGGATCAGAAAGGTTTATTTATTTAAAATACAAAAATCAAGCCATCCTTTCCCTTTGTTCTGCTGGGTATACAGAGCAGGGCAGTAGCTTTTACTAGCTTTGCAGTAGCTTAGTAGTATTACTTTAACTCTGATGTATTCCCTTTCCCCCCCAATAAACCCCACACTTTGAATATCTTACAGGCTATCAAAATTACAGATTTCTGATACTTTGGCTGCAGGTGGTGTCCAGAAATATCACGCAAGTGGCCAGTCAGTATGAGCAAATCACATTGCCTTGAAGGGGCATTGCATCTAGCCTGGCTGCAGATGCACAGCTCCTGTGTGCATCAGTTTCTTCATCATCCATTTGACAAGTTGCAGATCTGACCTAGTCCCGGAAACGTGACCAAAATAGTGGTGTTGGTGATATCCAATATAGACTTATTCTATTATGGTTTGCCTATAAGGAGTCCTGAAGCAAAGCTTAGAAGCACACCCAGAGCTGGGCTTCATCCCCAAGAAATGGCTTCTTGAAAAAACTTACACTGTGCAGCCAAGAACATTTAAAAAAAATAAATAAATCTCTTGTTCCTGCTGGAGACTATGGCACTCATGCTACAATGGGACGAGAGCTGACGAAGAAACCCTGGAGACTGTTCCCAAAGCGCAGCTTTCCCCACAGCTTTTCTCCTGAGCAGCTAGATTTTGTGTTAAGGTCTGGAATGAGTTCTGGTTTTCCACCTGTTCATTATCTTAGTATTCAGGAAAAGGGCCGGGCAAGCTCTAGCTAGTGCTGTCAAAGCAAAGCTGATGGAATTTCACGTGCAAGCACACATGCGCTCACATGGAAACAAACACTTTCTGCTGTGATAAAACTTGGGGAACAAGATGAATGTAACCTTGAGATTTGCATTATTTGTGGAGAAATAAGCGACTTCAAGCAGCGAGATGTTTCTCTCCCTGCCCCGTGGTGCCCCAAATGCAGCAGGTTATGGGAGGTGCAGCCAGCAGCAGGGCACGGGATGGCCAGAGGAGCCAGGTGCCAGCTCTGGGGCTGCAGCTCCCTCCCGACTCCAGCTCAAGCTCCCCTCCTATTGCTGCTCCTAATGCTTGCCAGTGACGTGCACGGTGAAATAAAACCTGAAACAGCTCAGTGCACACCGTAGACTGTTTGCTGGGGATCCGGTACTCAATTTGTCTCTGCACTTGCCTTGTACGACGGGTAATTTAGTAGCAGCACTTAGATATGGAGGTGATAGATGCCTTGTAAATACAGCAGATAGATTAAGTTATTAGTGTAAATGTGGAAAAAATTCACAGATAGGGAAGGCATTGGAGCTTTACCCTTCACACATTCCATGGAGAATGTCAGTGAATGCTCTGCAATTCTTTAAAACTGGTGCCTGAATTTGTAATTGAGTCCAGGAAACTTTTACATAACTGTACATCCTAAGGGAAGGAAGGCAGTCTGTGTTCTGCTCTCTTTTGCCACTCCTGGCTTGGTTGTGTCATGTCACACTCGTGTCTTGTCACACCTGACATAAGCTAGACAACCAGAAGGTCTCCAAGTGGTGCCAGCTGCCACCTCACCACCCTTCTGACATCCCCCAGAGCTGCCGAGTTCCCCTGGCAGCTCAGGACATGGTGCAGAGAGCCGGCAGAAGAGCTGCAGCCAAGGGGGATCTCAGTATCTCCATGTCATAGCGAGAGGGCAGCGAGAAAGGGCTTTCTACTACAGCAAGCACAGCCTTAGGAGTGAAAGAGAAGGAGATGTAAGATATGCCTGACCCTAATATGAAACTGTTGGGAGGAACTGCCTCCATGCAGTACTTTGCTCTATAAAGTGTGCAGCCGCAGCCTCTGCAGTGCGTGGCTGGGCCCCCCGCGGTGCTTTTCAGCTCCAGTCTGTGCAGCACCAGCGAGCTGGAGCACAGGGAAGACGTGAGCCCTGCCACCCACCGCAGAGGTGAGCTCCGACCTGGTGAAGGGGAGGGTTTCTGTGATCCTGCCAGGGAAGGAGTCGGCCTCACTTCTTAGAAAAAAAGGAAGGGGCCAGGATCTGCAAATAAAGCAAGTCTAACTTCTGTATCAGAGCATCAGTCTGATCTGGAGCTTGCGTGCCGAGATTTCTGCTGGGGAGGAAGATACTGAGCTCTCTCAGAGCTAAGGAGGAAGAGGCACGTGGAGCACACACAGCAAAACAGAGCCCTGCTCATGTCGGGGCATTGCAGCATCCTTCCTCTGGACTTCACACCAAGACCAGGGGCTGAGGGACCAAAGCAGCAGGAGGCAGGTGGCAAACTCATAGAGCTGATTATGGAAGAAGCCACTCTGGGGAGGGATTCTCACAGCTCCCTGTTAGTGGGAAGCTGGTTTGTGCCCCTGAATGAGTCTCTTTGAAGACTGCGGGAACGACCGGCTGCAGAAGAGCTTTTCCTGTTCTCACTAATCTCTGTTTCTTATCTGAATCTTGCTCACTCACATCTTTGGCACCAAGTTCCACGTTCCTTTATATATGCAAATCACGCCAGTTTTAAATTTGCCACCCTTCTGTTTCACTGATGATTCTCTTGCTGTTCTCTGCTAATTTGCAGACCATTCTGGTGGGACGTGAAACCTAGGAAAGCTTTGATTCCTTTTGAAAAATAATAAATATCACCAGGATGTATCTGTATTTCCCTTTTTGTGGCACAAAAGAAAGGAGGAGACCACAGAGATGTCAAACAGCAATCTCTCTTCAGCATTAGGACTGAACAGGAAGCTAGTTCTCCTGTTTGCGTACGACATATGCTCTTCTTTCATGCATCCTCTTTAATCAGGTTTTGTGATCAAATTCTGGCCTGTTTTGTGTAATTCACAGGGCTGGGTTTACATATGCTTTGCAGCTAGGGAATATCTAGATAGCATGTGGCAATGTTTGTGTTTGCGAAGTGGGAGTTGAGGGCCTCGCTGCCAGGGCAGCAGGCCCAGTGGGGCAGTGGGAGGCCTGCAGCAAGGCACGGGGCAGGCCCTCCGGCCTCTGGTGCCCATATCAACGGGCCCGGGGATACACCGGGTGACACCTGAGGAGAAAAAGTCACCTCCAGAATTGTTTGTGAGGCAACTTGTTTGTGAGGAAAATTGTTATGAGGAAATTGGACTCAGCAGCAGCACCTTGTGGAGCTTTCTGGCTCCTTCCTTCCACTGGCGCAATGAATATGGCTGCCTCAGGGCAGGGCAGGGCCAGGCCCAGGGTGTCTGCGAACAGCAGTAACTGCCTGTCTTCGAATGTCTTCATGTTCCTGACGTGTGGCTGAGTGTAGGGCTTGTGCTAAATGTGAACAAACACAGCAAATCTAATAGCCTGGGGGCAGGGCTGTGAAGTGTGAGATTATCGGGTGTGAAGCTGCACGTGCACTTGAACAGCTTCGTTTTACACCTTGCAATCAACCAAGGTGCTCCAAAACATGGGTTAATGTCAACATGGCTGAAATCATGTCCAGGCAGCGCTGTTGCATCCATGCTCACCCGTGGGTTGTGGGGAGCTTCTGTCAAAAAGCACAAACTTTAGAGTGACCCTACCTCAGTAAGAGTGAATTTTCCAGGCTCTTACAGATTCTGCCCAGGACTTAAAAGCAAATAAAGAAGACTGAAGCTTGCCAGAAACTGATGATACCTCAGGGAGAGAAAGTGCAGAGGAAAAACACAGACACTCTACAAAATGACTGTGAGAGCTTTCCAGACAAATACCTGTAGATGAACAAAGACTCCTTGGCACAAAATAAATATGACTCTGGTGAGCCTTCATCACATGACTGTGCATGGCAGGAATTGTAAGGAATACACATACATGTTTTCCTTAAATATGTCTATATTATATATACCAAAAGCAAGTGCTTGAGCCGTTAATGAACAATAAAAGAAGAAAAAGAGGAACTGAGCTGTGCAGAACAATGAGGGATGAATGTTTTTGTCAGCACTTCATAAAATACAAGGGAGATGTGGCAGCTCTTCCCATCAATGAGCATCTTGGGCCTGATTCTGTTCAACTATGCATCGTTCATACCCGTGTATTGAATCTAAAGCTGAAATGTGCTGAGATGACAGACCAAAGGTGGAGAAAAAACAACAACAAAAAGCGAGAGTTCATTAATTGGTAGGAGCACAAGCTCAGTTTATCCCAGAGGTAGCACTACGCGCAGCTTTGTGGTGCATTTACCTGGTCAAGCCTCCCTGCCTATCCTGCAAAAGCAGTCCTGCACACTGCTTCTCCTGACCAGCACCCAGGGAATGCACTCAGGACCCTAGAAATGATAACTCCTTGTACAGGCAGTCCTACTTCCCTTTTCAAGGGACACATTGAGTCAAATAAACATTTCACAATCACTTAAAAGTGAACAGGGAAATCAGTAACATCCATCATGGATTTGGCATGTGCAAATAATTTGAAAGTCAATCTAATTTCCCTTTATGATGGGACAACAGGGTTTGCAGGTAAAGATGTGGTGTACCTGGGTATCTGTAATGTTTGCAATGCATCAAAGCACAGAATGGGAATTTTATGTGAGTTTGACAAGAGGGAAATATGTCTGAGCAGGACATACTGCAGGTCAGCAGGGAAAAGTGCAGGGGTCAGAGCTGCAATATTCAAGTGCACAAGTACATGGGGAAAAATTAGCGAAACAGAAGTTCCCCAGGCAGGGCAGAGGGAGCCACTGTCTGTCTGAAGGTGAATATGACCCTCCAAACGGTGTGTCAGGCTACACAAGGAAACACATGGCTGAAGAGATGTGTAGAACTATTCTCTGCTGCAGTTAGCTGTGTCGAGACCTCAGCCTGAGCACGGTCTGCCTCCGAGAAAGATGTCCTGGTTGGAGACAATCTGGACCAGAGCAATGAGAGTTGTTAGAGATCTGCTGAAATCCAACTGGTAAGGAAAGACTGAGCATGCTGTGCCTTGTGGTCTTCCAGAAGAGGAAGGGAGTGCAGCATGGCATAACTCTTGCATGTATGTAAGGCTGCTGCAGAAAGGCAGGGTATATGCTACTGTCTGTGTTCTCATGGGATGGCTAAAATCCCAACATTCCCATGAGGGAAAGCTGTTCTCATTGGGAGCATTGGGACAGGCCGGGGTGGACTGTTTGGGGAGGCCACAGGAACTCCGCTATATGAGAGCCATGGTTGGGTTTGTCAAACATCAGGAATCAATCACAGGTATGATGGCTGCTGCCTTGTCACTAGGGCAGGGACAAGCAGTCCTTGTGTTTCAGGGAGTAAAGTATTACTGTTATCCATTCTTGTTGCTGTTGGGGTTGTTCTGCTTAATTAATTATTTACTAGGGGACATTAACTCAAAGTAAAATGCCAATAACCACCCAACAATATTAGAAGAAGTTTGCCACATTGAAGAATTTCCTCTCAAAACCCATCCATAAGTAGGACACTAAATGTAGTTTATGAGGATAAGAAAAGCTATCTAGGGAGCCACGGAAGCTGCTCCTGTGCTGGGATGCTAGCAAGGATGGAGGAGCACTGGGGTTTATTGGTGGTGTACTGCTCTACATGTCCTGCTTGCTTTCAAACAGGTCTGTTTGCTCAATCAGTGAACTGTAACTACCATGACTTTTTGGTTTGGGTGTTACACCTAAAGCCTCTCTAAAGTCTGCCAGGGACTCAGATGCTATAAAAATGAGGGTTTGTTTAAAATATCTAAGATAGATAAATTCAGATACAAGACTCTGTAAGCACTTTTACAAGGACAAAGCATATACCTACCCTGATTGTCTGCTTTCAAACAGCTGCTAAGTAAAATGGTTTATTTGCAATGATTGATTATAGGAACCCCATTCATACATCCCAAACATATTTTACAATCACATCTTCTTTTCATTTGCAAGGGCTGAAAAGAATTTTCATATCTCTTCTCCCCCTTGTGATTTATCATTTCTGAGGCTAAGCCTGTTATCAACATGGGTTCGCTCTAGAGCTCCCAGAAGTCATAACACATTAGCATGTCTTATTAAAATTAGGCTGCGGTTAGACCTGCAGAAATAGCAGTATTCTTTCTAAAGAGAAGAAATAATAAAGGATCGAGTTCTGCATTTATTAGTTCTCCTGTCAAAGATCTCTATGGATGTCGATGGGCTTTCTGCTCTACTGTCGAGGGCCACATATAACAATTTAGGTGGGATTGATCTAATCAGATTTAGCCCATCTAAAAGTTACGTACTTAGTCTGAGACAGTTAAACTCTTCCTGCAGCCAGGAGAGAGAGCTATGCAGTTTGTCGCACCTGGAGAAATGTGTTTAAGGAAGATCAGAATTGTTCCAGAAGTACCTCTCCTTTGCAGCTGCTTTTTTGGGATCTCAGCTGGTCACCTGGTTTTTAAGCTGACCAGGTTCTAGACAGCCAATCTCAAGTACGATTAAATGCATCCTTAAAGCTTGACTCAGAGCCCATTAGCATGAAGAGGAGTCTTGCTGTTGACCTGAGTGAGCCCTGGCAAGGTTTGTGATGTTGTGAAAATATACAAACCCAGTCCCTTTCTTCCTGTGCAGATCAGGGTGTCAAGATGTTGTTTTCTTGTACCTGAATTGACACTGGAAATGACGCAGCAGGATTGATCCCAGAGAGCACCTTTTCTGAATTAATACAATGCTGAATGACAGAGCTCCATCAAAAGCAACAGAAAGATTCCCCATGGGAGTTAGTTCAGATCTTATGTTAGGTAACAGAGATGTTCATTTTGCCTTTGCAGATGAATCATGGTTCCTGTGGGTTTGATTTTACAAACTTCCTACAGAGATCAAAACCAACCTATCTGAGATGTGATCCTCCGCATGATACTAACTGTGTCAGTTTGCCCCAGTGGGATGTAGCTTCCTGTTCATTATAAGGGTCCTTCTTCTAAACCATCTCTACAGAGGTGTCTTAAAGAGCTCAAATGAGTGATTAGAGGCATTCCTGCTGTCACTGTAACACACTTCCGAAATCAAAACTCAGTCCCAGGTTCCAATCTTCTAACACCGACCCTTGGCGCCGTGGGGGTGGGCAGGCTCCAGAGCCCTCTGGGAGGGGGCATGTGCTTGTGGCAGCATTAACGCCTGTACTGTCTTTGGTCTCCCTTTGATTTTATTTTCTCTCTCCTTTTATATATATATATATATGTTTTCCAAGTAAGACAGGTAAATGGCAAGTCAGCTTGGTCTTCTAGCTGCACCTAGAAAGTTTCTGCACGTCCAAGGGAGGAATTGGTGCCAGAAGATGCTGAAGGTCTGAGCATTTGTGGTGGTTCCCAGCCAGAAGATGCTCTGCTGCCCAACAGTACGGAGTTATCTCTAGAGGTTGATGTGTCTGTAGCTTGGAAGTCAGCCCCCCTTAGGAAAGACCAAGGGTTTAAAATCAGTGAAAGAGACACCGGTTAGAAATCCCAGAAACAGCCCAGTCTGGTAAGAACAGCTTCTCACACACCAGAAATCCACAGTCTTCATTGTGATGTCTCCCTTCCTAATAAGGGTTATTGAGGGGTTGGTTGTGTCAGGAAATCAAAGCAGAGGTGGAAGGGATATTTTTCAGTCATAGCACTATTCCACCACAATGAGGGGAGGGAAAGAGAAAATGACTGAGCAAAGGCTGGGTTCCCATGGAGGGAGGGAGCATTGCTGCACCGTTTGTGAAATTTAAGGCAGCTGGTGCAGAAAACCTTTATCACCGTAATGACAAGGGAGAAGATGAAGGGCTGGGATAGACCCTAGCTTGTTCAGCTCCCATTTATCAGAACAGAAAATTTCAAAAATAAAAGAAGGAGGAGGCAGGTGTGTAACATATAATTAGACAGAACCTGATAGCTCCCTGGAAGCTCCACTGATTCACCCTAGCAGAACCTGGTTTGGGTGTCCCAGCCCTTGCAGGAGTCAGAGCTTTGCCTGCAGAAGGGCACTAGCTTGTTTTCCTGGGTGAAGCAGGGGTGTGAATGTCAAGGTGCTGCTGTCTTCACGAGCAGCTGAATTCCAGAACCAGGCATGTAAGTCCTTTCACACATTCAGCTGGGCTCCAGAAGCCCCAGTTCCCTTCCAACTTAAACACCTGCAGAGCAGCTCGCATGCTGCACACTCGTCCTGCTTTGTTCTCAGAGCTTTAAAAATTGAAACAGATTGGGTACATCTCAAGGTAAACAAGCCTAGCTATTAATGGTTTCTATCTCTGTCCCTAGCCAAGGGCAGTAAGAGGAGCCCCTTTTGTGCAGCATCTCCTTCCCTGTGTGGATGGGAGTGCTAGCAGCTGCCAAAGATCCTACAGCTGATCAGAGCCTGGAAGCTGCTGACGTACTTTGTTATTGTAATTTCTTGTTCATTGTTTCCTGCGGAGCACAACCACGCTGTCCAATCGCCTGTGGCAGCAAGCAGGTGAAATGAGGCATCAAGGTGAGAGAGAACAGAACATCTACAAAAAATCCCAACAGCTGAAAATACATTAGTACTTCTATTTTGCCCCTTTCCCATACTCTCTATTCATGTCCATCTTCCCCCTACTGCTGTCTGGGCTGTTTGCAAATGTGATGTGAATAGCAAGCAGCCCACAGGTAGCTGTGCTCTTCTGGACATGACTGGTAAGAGGCCCCAGATTATCCCCCATAATCAAGCACAACCTCCTCCATCTCAGGAAATCAGGGGCAGCATTAGAAAGGAGGAAAAGCTTGGGACCTGGAATAATAAATATTTAGAAGGCTGGGCTTCCCATGGATTTGTTTCTTGTGTTTGGGAACCAGCGTGGAGTCTCTGATGTCTAATAATCAATTGCTCCTGTCCCTCAGCAACCAATTGTTTTCCTAGCCCACCCCTATCCAACTACTGCTTTGTCACACAACAGCTGGGGACAAATATTTGGTAGCTACCTTCCCACCCAACTAATTGAAATTTGATGCTGGGGCAAAGAAACAAACAAGCAAATTAGGAAACAGATGATTATTTCATCTCGCTTCCCTCAGGAATACACCCCACACCTGAATCTGCTTCTGTCCAACAGCATTTTATTGTAATTATTACTGTTGTTATTATTAGCATTATTTTATCTCTGTTTTATACTAGTTAAAGAGAGCTAGTCGTGCTTTTTATGCCCCTGATTGAGGATGACTTCGGTGCTGGCTAAGAACTGTGCGGATCTGTCTGTGCCTCCTCTCCCTGCTGAACCATGCAGCCTGCTCCAGCCAAGGCACTAATGGGATTTGTTCCTTTCCCCATCCCAAGCTATGCCCCTATGTCCTCAGCGCTCCACCAGTCGTCTGTGTCTATATTCCTACCCATTACTTAGGGAAGTTTGCCCTTCTCTTTTCCTCTCACTGCAGGGCAAGAGCTGGAATGAGAAGTTCGTAATGGAGGCACAGGATGCGTGTAGGAAGTGGTGCTGGGTCACACCGTGAATGGTGTGTGTCTGAGCTGCTGCGTGCAGAGACTCAGCCCCTGCCACTGATGTGCCTCAGGCAGGCTCGGGAGCTGGCAGCTGGGATGGATGAACAAGAGGTGCAGTAGGCACGGGCTGGGTGAGGCGGACACACTCCTGCAGAGACAGGGAGCTGTGAGCAGAGAGTAGACAGAGCAAATGCATGAAGGTTAGGGCACCTCAGTGTTTTGATACTGTGCAATTTGACATGTATCTGGAAAAAGAGCGGGGCTGAGCTGGTGGGATGGTCAGCATTGCCCGTGGGTCAATGCAAGGCTCAGCTTTCTTTTGTCCCTTCAATCCTTGCCCGTGCTGAGGCGAAACATTAGATTTGAGCTGCTGCTGAAAGACTGAAGGTAGTAGCTCCATCCTGCTGGGATTAGGAGCCACGCAAAAGTATTGAAGTATTTAGTATCTATATTGAAGTATTTGAAGTATACTTGAAGTATTTATTATATATATTATATATTAGAGTGGGCAATATTGGTGGTAGGGGGATAGTTGGACCAGATGATCTTGAAGGTCTTTTCCAACCTTTATGATTCTCTGAAAACCCATGGGGAATAATCTTCTGCCCCAAGGGAAGTCTTTGGGGGTGCTGAAACCTCCGGTAACGCTCCCGTCAAGGTGATCCTGCCTTCCTGGCTCACAGCTGTCACCTGAGATACCGGGGAGAAGAAGGAGGAGGGAGAGGGGAAAGAAGGGGCAAGCACATCAAAAGTTTAATCTTCCACAGAAAGCTCAAATGCAAAATTTAAAGATGTATCACCAAAAAAGTAAATAGTAAAGCTCCCTAAAGTATTTGTTTAATGTTTATCCAGTTCTGAATCCTTTTCTTGGCAAACAGTCTTGTTCTCCCTGTGAAGTGAAAGGGCTGGGACTGCCTGCCAAGCGTTTGAAGACTTCAGAACAGTACATGGGAGATCGTATCTCAAGGATGGAAGCAGAGCAAAAGCCTTCTCCCAAGTCCCAGGTGAAGGGTGTTCCTGTTCAGCTAATGAAAAATGGTGTTTTCTGCGTACACTTTCATATGCATCTATTTATTTCTTGAAAGGAAAGCATCCCGGGAATTGTCAGCAGGGTCCCTACTGCTTTGCGCCTTGCCATCTTTTATTTCTGTATTACTATTGTTGTTATCATTTGTTCCCTGTAAACTTGCGACTGAAGTGCTGGCTCTGAGATTTGAAGTCCTCATTTCTTGGACGACAAAATCTTTGTGGTTCTGAGCCAAGAGTTGGCAACTGGAATTTATTTAATGGATAAAGTTCCCTTGCACTTTTCTAAGCAACATCGGTACATTGAATATTTGGATCTTATAGCTTCTTCTTTGGATGTTATAACTTATTAAAACAAACAAAAAGAACTTTGTATACCTCTTTTCTATAGATATATACATTTTAATATATAAACTACTTTGTCTAAAAGGGCTGGTCTCGCTGCAGAGAATTTCCCTCCTTTAGGGGAAAAAAAAAAAAAAAAAGAGAGAAGGAGAAGGAAAATAAAATTAAAAGAAGAAATATCTCTCACCTTACAGAGAGCTGGATAGAAGAAGTTATTAGTGACAACCATCTCAGGTCAGGATCCTTTGCACTTGAATGTCTAAGGGAAGATTAATTTTCACAAAGAAATAAACCATGATAAGGGAACAGGTGAGAAAAGGACCAGATCGCTATTTTAGCAATGGAAAAGGGCAAAGCACACAGCCTTGGGAGATGGGAGAGACACCTGGGGGTCTCGTGGGGCTGGTAATGAAACAAGAAGCCTTCCACCTGCAGGTCAGTGGGATCAAAGCCAGCTGAAGCCAAGTGCGATGCTGGTGTCCATTAGTGCAGCTGATGGTCTCGGGGCACTTTTGGCTGGAAAGGGCATCAGCTACTATACCAGCTCCTTTGATGGCAAACTCAGCTTAGCAGAGGAGAGGTGATGAAGCCACAGAAAGCAAATTCCTTGCCCAGCCCTGGCACAGGAGGTCACAGCTAAGAGCCACTGGCCCAGCTCTCTCGGGCACTGCAGCCTGTCCAAGAAGTTGCTTTTTACACCAAGTGGAAGCAGAGTTTAAGCCACTTTTTTATGGTTGTTTGCCACATCTACAGAGCCAGTAAAGTTGGGCTCATGGCACCCAATTCTCAGTCACTGAGCTGTTTCTGCTGCCAAAGATTCCAGTTATTTCAGTACATGTGGCACCTGGGGATATCTCATCGTGTTGATGAGAGCTCTGTATTTAATTGCATTGTCATCCATGTCACCTGGGACACGACCAGTGGTTGGGAGATAAAAACGGGGAGCGGGCAAGTATCTAAAAGAGTTTCCTCCTTCCCTGGCAAGCTGCTTGTTTTCCCTGACAGAGTGGTTGCAACCACCATCAGCTTTTAATGCAGGCGGTGAAACTTTTGCTCAAATCCCTCGGAGAGCCCCTCTGTAAACAGCAAGAAACTCCATTAGCAGTGGCAAAGCTCTTCAACGGACGCTGTGGTGGCTCCTTTTCCTCCCCTCCTCCCTTTCCCCCTCTCCAGTGCTCCTAATTAGGTCATTAACTCCTAAATCAGGCACACCAAAGCTGCTGCCACGGCAGTGTAAGCGTCCCTGCCATGAAGGAAAAGTGGGCTCAGCATGGAAAGCCGGTACCTGCTCACTGCTCAGCTGCTCTGTGTGCTAATGTAACAGCCTTCCGTGGAGGCTCCTGTCTGGGGAATGGAAATCTAGTGTTTGCCACTTGTTGAGATATATATTTTTTTTCTCCGTAAGCCACCTGCGTTTTATATATGTATGTATATATTTCTTCCTGTTTTCCCCTTGCTTTCCTCTCCCCCTGATAACTTGCGAGTTGCAATTATTTTAAGTGAGTCTTCTGCAGCGTGCGAAGCAGGAGAGTTGCCTGCAGAGCTGAGACCAGGCCTGTGATTGGAGATCTGGAGCTGATAGCCCTCTTCTTGGCACTCAACCATTTCTTTTGACTTCAAAGCAAGAAACAAAAGATGTTTCAAGGACTTCTTTGGAAAATCACCATTAGATATGATGAGGCTTAGGGCCGTTTCCATGGCAATGGAGCCTTTTTACATTGTGATCATTGCTGCAAAATGGAAATGTTCTTTTGTCTCTGAAAGTCTGTTCACTTATTTATATGTGTGTTTGCGTGTGTGTATTTCTTTCACCAACAAAAAATAATAAAAGGAATTAGATCTCATGGCAGGTTCCCTAAACTGAGTCACCTTCTCACCCTGGGAAGCTTTTCCTCATTCTTTAAACTCCTGCATCAAAGCAAAAACTTCACAAGGGTGTGATTTAAGCGAATATTAGTATTTAGGCCATCAGATTAACAGCCTTTTAACAGACAGAACCAACACGTAGTTGTCCCAGTAGACTGAACATGTGAGGAACAGCAAGTGATCTGTCAACCCAAAAGAACAAATCAAACATCTCCCTGTGACTGTGAGTATCATCTCTCTTGTCCTCCGGTGCTTGATATCTTTGTATCCGTTGCTTCATCCTATTACTTTGTCACCACTGATCATAGGTTGCTCGGAAATCAATGACGCAACTGAAACCCCAGGCTCCCCACAAACCCTGTCACTTTCCAGAAGGGTAAATGCTTCTGTCTTCTTTCAGACATGGAGGTGGCCATTTGGGCACACTGAAAACGGACCCCGGATTTTTGTTGAAAGTACCTGAATTTTCTCTGTCTGATGACCACGTTATTGTTGGGCAGGGTAAAAGGAGAGCTGCAGGGAGGTGAGAAATACAGCTCAGAGTCTAAAGAGTATTCTGTTCCGTTTTTGCAGTCATTGTCCTGCTTCCAGTCTATGCCTGTGACCAGAAATGCAAGAACCAAAGTGCCACAACTGGATGCCACATCAGGCAATTTAGAGAACCTTAGACAGCGTTTATATACGTGATTTGACTTCTCCGTCTCATATGGCCTCTTCTGAATCTTGCCCAGGTCATTGCTGAGAGCTCTGCATGGGTGGGAACTGTACCTTGGTGCTTGACAGCCAGCTGTGTGACCCCAAGGACCCTTCTGGCCCCTGTCCCCCCACCAGCCGTACAGCCTGGGGCCAGATCCTTGTGCAGCTCTGGACTGCGTGCAAAGAGCACATCCATCCTGGAGCCTTTGCTCCCTTCCTGCATCACTCTTCTTCCTCACCACCCTTAATTGTGCTCAGTGGCCTTCCACTCATGATAGCAGCTGAGGAATCTACCCATAAAAACAAAGGTTTATCTCCTGCCAGTTTCCCCGTTTGTTGTTTTATTGTCATTTCACTGCCAGTTAAATGGGGTTTTCTTCCACTCTCTCCTCACGCTCCTTTTGCTTGCATAAAACATGATGCTGTATTGTGAACAATGCAGGAATACATTACATAAATTTCTCTTTGATATCCAGCGTGTTTCCTGCTGTAATGGAATCGGAACAGAGCAACCTCTCCTCCCCGACATGTCAGATAACTCTCTATCTGCTCTCCATTAGGACAAATGTCTGCAAGCCTTTGAAGAGCTAAAGCACCATAAAGGAAAAAGAAAATGTTAAGGGTCCTCCAGTGGGTATCACTGGAAATAATTGGGTTGAATTAAGCGAAGGCAAAATTTAGGCCAACTAATGGGAATAAAAGAGCAAAGTCTGTTAGGCTGAGAAGTTGTCTCCGAAGCTATTAGCCTGGGGAACAGGCTCAAAGGAGGATGGTGCAAACTTTAAAGAGCAAAATGCATGATTTAGGGAGACAGTCTCTGAAGACAGTTGCTGAAAAATGTATGGCTTTGAGTCATTTTAAGCTAGACTGAAATGAAGCACTTCAGACCATAATACAGTAAAGAACACCCTATTAGGCTGCGTAGAAGATGCTGACCTACTGAAACTCTTCCACATTGGCTCCTTGTGCCTTGATAACTCAGAGAACAGCTCTGTGTGCACTTGTAAAGTATATCTGTGCCCTGGCTGGTAGCTGATGTGTACCCAGCAGACTACAAATCCGACTTGTTACGCAATATGAACTGGGGGAAATTACATACGTCACTACCTCCCCGGAGTGGTTGCTTATTCCAAGTTGGAAAGCACACACCCTGTCAAGTTGTTTGTCAGCAGAAACCTGAAGGCAAAATTCTGCTCTTTGACTTATGTTCCCTTAACGCTCTCTCCCACGCTGCTCCGGGCTATGGCATGAAACAGCCTGTTAGATGTCACCGAGATATGCCTGAGCAGGTTGGCATCCCACATGGTCTAATCCATGCAGATTCAATGAGAGACTGGAAGAAAAATGCTCAAGTGCCACCCACACTTTCTGATTCTGACTAGTAACTGAGATTGGAAATGCTACAAATACCTTTACGAAGTGATGGGAGCAAGATGCCTCCTTTCATTTAAAGGTTTCTGCTTTGATTCTTCTTACTACTTTTTGATATAACATTGGATTGTATTTTGTTAAAAAGTCTGCTTTTTTTTTTTTTTTTTTTTCTTCCTTTCTCAAAAGAAACTAGAAAACTAATTCTTCCCCTTACTCTATTAGGCTTTCTGATGCTGACTCCACAGATTCACCGTCTAATTCCTCATCTCCATCTGGTGAAGTTCCAGTTCACAGTTCTTACCTCCGTATCATTGTCCTTCACTGCCAACCTCTCCTTATGTTTTTCTTAGATTTCTTATTCCAAAGACACTTCCAAAATCACAGCTGCAGATCGAGACTGGGAAATGAAAGGCAGGCTGGGTCATTCTGGCCTATGCGTTGCTCATGACTTAGACCTGGCTGATGAGACGTAACCCTCAGCTCTGCGTTTCTCTCTGATCAAGTGGAATCCATGATTCGATTCCAGCTATTTGTACGAATGAGTTACATCCAGGCTTTGCTTTCTGGGACGCTTGTAGCCGGACATTTTTGGCCAGTAACTGCATTCATTCATCTGTAGTGTCATGCTTCTAAAGCTATTAATATGCATGCTCTTTCAAAACTCTCTTGTTCTGGGACTCCCTGTCCCCTTTGCCATCATAAGCACTCAAAAATTCTTCCAGTTTACCGCTTTCATCCTCTCTCCTGGGTGCTTGCTGATCAGATCTTCTCAATGACATGCTAAGTTGTTTTACTGACATTGATGCATTATGCTGGACTCCATCAGCCCAGCAACCTTTGGGACCAGTCCTAGGAGTCAGGCAGCCAGACAGCTCAACTTGTCTCCATCAATCAGGAAGTGAGACTTTATTGGCCAGAATGAGGGCTACAGGTGTACGCCACTGTCACGGTTTTAAATAAACACGATCAGTTTGCCCAGTGCTAAGCAACTGTTTCTGAGAGCGTGTTGGTAAATGTGTTTATAAAGCATGAGAGTCCAATCCATCAGCCCTCAAAGAGCCTAATCAATATATTCCAATTTGATCTTAGAGAAGTTTCGCCTCTGGGAAGTTTAATTTATTTCAACTCATGACCATGAAAAAATGAACAGCCACAGCACTTTGACAAAATAGAAAAAGCGGATGATGTTGTATCCAGCACCCGTTCCATTTCAATTTTCCATTTTACCTGAACAAATCACCCCTACGACTTGAATGACCATGAAAACTGATCGAGCGATGGAGAGAGACTGCGGGCCAAAGGGGAGGCTGAAGGAATAAAATATGGATAGGAAACATGAGATGCAAGACTTCTGAGGTGCTTGGCTGTGTTAGCTTGCTTTGTGCGGAGTATAGCCAGAGAGGAATAGCCGTTGCTTAAAATACAAGGTAAATTCATTTGCAATTGCAATTGTACAAGGCTGTGTCTCTGTCTGACTAGGTCAGTATATAGAACCCTTCCCCTGACTTTATATGAGGCTGTTCTTGCATGTTCTTGTAACTTTTTTTGGTTATGATCCTAGTGCCCATTTTGCATGATCCCACATTTAGGAGCCAACTCGAAACGCTCCTTTAAAACGTTAGCACAGTGGCTACACGACTGACCATCTGGAGCTCTTCTCCTGGGCCACATCCAAGTGTTGCAGTGTTTGAGCAAATTAGTGCCAGAAATGAGTGGCTGATGAGCACCTCCCCAGGGATTCACATTACAGCTGTGAATCCTGTCCAGTGCCTCTCTGTCTGAAGAAATGTTTGGACAGGACCTGGTTTGCACATTTCTTTATTCCACCAAGTTGCCTGTCCCTTTAGCAGAAATACTAGGTGAAACCTTGCTGACATGACACGGGTATCCCAGGTAATCCAGTTTTTATTGACAGTCCCTCACCTCTGTTCTAGAGGTTAAGATCACAGTGCTCTAGTTAGATCAATGTACAAGATACTTCAAAGCATATTTAACAAAAATACCATGTAAAACAAATGAAACATTTATTTCACTAACCCTCTAAGGAGTTAAGCCAAACAAGATAATTGACATGTTATTTTACAGTATGTCATGTGGTTTTTCTTCAACCTGTGCTGGTTTCCGGCAAGGATTTTGTTCTGAACAGACCACAGGACTGCGTTATAAAGGCATCTTTCTGTGTTTCAGTCAAGATGGAGGCTGGAGGAGGAAAACAGGTGCCATCCCAACAATCACTTTCCTTCCTGGGAACCAGCACCATGTAAATAACATTTTTTTCTGGCCTTGCCCTATGCTGTCAGAAAGGATTTGGGGGAGGAGGGTCTGTTTAATGCTAATTTGTTAAGAATTGAATCTAGTGTCCTCAGCAAATGCAAATCAGTTGTTTATACTGATGCCAGAAAATGTAAAATCAGAAATGAGTGTGTTGATTTTCTTTCCTCCAACTGCATTTCATCCTAATGCTTTCTGCTTTGATGCTTCCTCCCCAATCTTATTTGATATAGCATCAGACCATCTTTTTTATGTCAAACATTTGCTTCAAAGCTTCTTGTAGCCTGTGCTAGTTGTCAAAAGTTGGAAGCAACACGTTTTAAGCATTCAGCAAGCATTCTTCCGAAAAGAAAACCACTATTTCTAATGAGCATTTGAGAGTGCGGTGCATTGCTGAAACTGTTTTCTAAGATCTGTCACAAATGATTTACTTTTATTAGTTTTAATGGCCCTTAGCTACAGGCATGGAATATAAGTGAAAATTAAGATATTTTTCACAAGTCGAAAATAGATTTAAATCAGAGATGGTGGGCATTTCCCTCCCCTAAATGATCCCCACTTCATTTTTGCTTCTGAAGAGGCACCCCTGCTCCAAGGAAATGACTTCGTAGCGGTACTGCAGACACGTATCTCTGTTGACATCAGAGGCACTTCTCCTAATCATACACAACACTCTCATCAACAGCAGCCGTGTCATTTCCATTGAAACGACTACGTATACTTTACCAGGATTTGGCCATAGACAGGACCATAGCAAGATGTTTCTAGTCAGAACCAGAGGTTTGTCTTTTCTGCTACTGAACTGAAGGACTCGTTTGAAACCAACATTTATTAATTCCCATTCATAACCGCTCTGTCTCTTTTCATCTATCTGTGCTGCTCACTAACTCTGTCTCAGATAAAAGCATGTTATTCCTGTTTGCATTCAGGCCATGCTGTTCTTTACAGATTTTTTAAATTATTATTATTATTATTATTATTATTATTATTATTATTATTATTATTATTTGGAATGGGCTTCTATAATATCTATATCATCTCGTTTTGTTTTGTTCTCGGTGGAGAAGCAGTGGTATAACTAAGCCCAGACACTTACATTGTGAGGGCTGCACCAAGAGACTCCCTGCAGGAGTAAGGCTCTGCCAGACTGGATGCAAACATGAGCAAAGCTCCAAAGGAAAAGTTGTTCTTAAAATAGAATACTTGCCTTGCCCTGCCTTCCCTTCCCATCCCATCCTATCCCATCCCATCCCAAATCCCTACTTCATTTCCATAGCATGACCATGCTATTCCCATTCCACAGCTTTTGATGTTGTTCGCAACCCATAGGAGTGAAGTAGGAATCGGTGCTCCCTGGTACAGCTCCTCCGTCTCAAAGGCTAGAGACTTACGCTTGTCAGTGTGTGGAATTCTTTCTATGGCTTCAGCAGTAGAGAAACTCGCTGTTTTCATCCTAGTAGTTCCAGACTGAAACCTTCCTAACAACCCAAAAAGAATCAATTCCATCTCTCTTTCTAATTTTTAGCAGTTTCAGATCTTCCCCCTGGATGAGGTACAATCACTTGTAGTAAAGAACTGTGATATCTAAGGAAAGCTACCAAAGCCACTCGATGCCAGGAGCTCCTCCTAATTAGTCTTTGGACTCATTTTCCAAGCTAAAAGTATCATTGTTTTTCCCCTTAGGTCCAGAACTGCACTCTCCATCTGGAATGTGCTCATTGAACTGGGCCTCTTTCATCATCCTCAGTAATTAAGCTTTTACAGCTAGAACCTAATTGATAACTTTGTTGTTGATTAAAAAGGCAGACTGTCTCCAGCTCTGCCCACAACTTCATCAGGCACGTGGTTCTAGGAGAACGACCGCTTGTTGTCATTGGGGAAGGAATCATTTGGGATCTGAGGACATGGAGGTAGCCAGATTGGGTTACCCCAACGAACAAGTAGACTAATTTCACCACGTCAGAGCAATTGCTCTGGATTTACATCAGCAAGCCTGGGAACACAGTTTGGTCAAGATTGCAGATCAGTGGAATAAAACTGAACTAATTTAACGGGGTTTCTCCTCTGAGTGCAGCCACAATTTAATGGTCACCTATAATTAGTTAATTCGTTTACCACTATAATATATGCTTTGCAGCCCTTATAAATGTCCATTAAATGTGTCAAATCCCTTCCTCCTTTCCTCCACACACATGCAATTTCCTTGGCAAGTGAGAAAGTGGAACCAAATCCAAAGGTGAAAGAGGGATGTTATATGAAGAGGGCATGCTTTCCTGTCATTCAAATTCTCATGCTTGAATGACTAGGATGTACTCTGTAATGATGCTTTAAATGCAGCAGATTCTGTTCCCCTAAGAGGAAGCCAAGCCTTATCCCATTTCTGTAGTTACCAGTTTCAGTGAAGCCGCACTGATTTAATCTCATGGAGGACGCAGTTGTGGCTTTGACTGGAAATACGCCTACAGCTAAGGAATGATGACAGGGTAGAGGGATAATTCCACTTTTTCATGAAGAAGGTTCTGAACTGGGTCTACAGAGACACCTCATGCTTCAGGTCTTATGTGATTGGTGCCTCCTAGAGCCCAGAGGAACACCTAACAATACAGGTCAGTTATCTGCTATTCTCTTCTGACCTCTTTGCAGCTACTTCAGCGTCGAGTTCTGCCTACTGCTGAAGCTCTGCTACTAAAACACATGAATGGTGGCACTGCCAAATCCCGTGTTCATGCATCACCCCATATTTCTGGAAGTTTGCTGGTCAAACCCAGGTTAAAAGCACTTCTGAAAGCCCAAGCTGTATTTATGTACAAACCAATTCTCTTTACATCCCATCTCCATTTTGCAAAAGCTCAGGAAGCACTCTGAATCTGGATGCTGGGAATAGCTGCATAGGGCAACCTGAGCAGCTGATGGGCTGCCCAACATTCAGTGACATGCAGCATGGGATGGGGCACCACAGAAACACCAATCAGTCCTGGTATGAACCCTTTCCTGTTAGTTTTTTTGTCCCACTGCAGTTCCTTGTTCACCTCCCGTGAGGATCCACCATCCAAGTGAGGCAGGCAGCAGAGACCTCTGCTCCAGTAAAACCAAATCCTTGCTGGTTTCACTGGGCAAAGAGCTGTCTGCTTCTGCTGGAGCTGTGATGTCCTAACATGCTGGCTCAGAACATGATCTGCTCTGAACTCCATGGTTTGACAGACAGCCACATCATAACGGAACAACCCATAATCTGTCACTTGTTTAAATCTCCTAAATCCGACCTTAATCCAAACTGTACGCCTAGGGCACGCTGGATTCATTGACTTGCTTGCTTTCTCTATTTAAATACACAGAAAAGACAGATTGGCGACCAACAGGCAGAATCTCAAGTGGTGGGTTGGAAAATGCAACTTAATCTGGGTTTGAAACTCTTCATTTAAATGTTATGCACAGGCAGCAGACGGTGCTGGTGTCCGCTGGGATTCTGTTTACTAAAGGGGGGTCATCTCCCCAGCTCCTGCTCTCAGCATCTAAGCCTGTCTCTCTTTTTGCCTCCCCCAAAGGAAGTCAGAACAGAGGGATGACAGGAGAGTAATACAACAAACTATAACACATTGTGTAATTGAAATGGACCATAATCACTAATATTAAAGACAGTGAATCATTCTAATCGAGCCATGCTCAGCAAACAATGAAAAATTATGTGCCAGAAAAGCTAATGCTGGTTTTAAAATGAACAGAAATGAGACGAAATGGAACCTCGCTCTTTATTCATGAAGGTCAATTTAACGTGATTATTTTTTCCCTGGCATCACAGCTTCGTGATTACTGTTGTATACCTCAGTGCTATTTTCTAACCTAATAACAGTAAAAAATAACCAGCTGGTGATGATTCTGTTTAAAGCAGAGACTAAATGCTCACGAAAACCTGCCACTGAACAGTTGCACATGCTAATCAGACACAGCTCCGCCAGATTCCCAGTAGAGTCCATATTTTGCAAATTTCAACTGGTTGACTACATTGAGAAATTAGATTATGCCTCGGACATTCAAAACTCGGAGCGATCTGCGTTCATTCATTCCTCCTGGGTGAAATCAAACCCTCCGTAGATCCAGCCAGGCGCTTTTAATTCATCCCACTCCGTATCTTCCCATAATGTTTACCATCGTGCCGTACAATCACTTTAGGGATTTGGCGTTGCAGCGGAGGCGATGGGGTCTGATTCTCCCTGGGCTGGTTCTCCCTTCATCGGGAAGCAACAGCTTCGACTTAGTGAAGTTACTCCTGGTGTCAGCCAGGGACAGGCAGGAAAGGATCCATCCCCCAGCACAAGTGACACTGAAGGAGGGCTCTGCTGACGACACTGGGAAGAAAACTGACACCGCTAATAATTGATAATTGCCAGGCTTGCCAACGAGCGCTGTGAAATTCAAGGAGGGGGGCAGAAGGAGGAGGAAAAAAAGTTAATTAAAAAAAATGCCCAAATGTTTCTCTCTGCTCAGAGGAAAGTGTTTATACTGGAACGAAGCAATGCCTTTTGTTTTGTTTATTTCTCAGCTGTCTGTAAATCTTAGCAGCAATGTTACTGAGGTTTATGCTATACAAATACAAATCTTTTAAATATATATTAAAATTGTATTTTTTTTTTACACTTACCTCATTTTTTTAAATTTTGCTAAAATCCCAGAGAGACAAATTAGTAAAGAGGCAGAGCTTTGCCAGGGAGCCTTCATTAGATCAGCACTAATAACTTTTTTCAGCAGCCATGGATAGCTTCTGACATCACAGCTCAAGCTTGTCCGAAAGCTAATTATTTTCCCTGTTATAAAACAAAGGTTCTGTATCAAAGGCCCATAATGTGACACAGCACACGCTCCAGATGCACTGATTTGCAAAATAAATCAACTGTGTCGGGGTGGAACTTGGGGGAGAAATTACAACAAATTGCAATTATACTTGCAGTGGTACGCTATTTAAATGCATTGTCGATTTGTTAAATGCAAGACACCGCATGTATCTTTTTCCAGGTTGCTTGTGGGGGAATAGAGGAGGAAAAATCCTTAGCTATCAGAAAGAGAAAAATCTTCTTCTCCTCCCCTGCACCCCTATACAGCTTCTTCCTGCCTACAAGTGCTATCGTGGCAGGCTGTACAGAAAATGTAAATGGTGTCGCAGGAAGGCAGACGTAGCCGGCAGGAGCAGACGGCTGGAGCCCATGCTTTGCAAAGCACATGAAGAGATGCATTTAACACAAAGCACCCACTGCCCCTCTGTTTTTGTTACCTTGCTTAGGCTGCCATCGAACCACAGCACCAAAAGATGGAGTAGTGAGAGTCTTGTTTGGCTTTCTGTTACTGGAGCTGTGATCCTTCAGATGGAGGCTGCCCCGCCACCAGCAGCGCGCTGCGAGCAGAGGCCTCCCCGTGTCCTGCCTCACCCTGCTCGGCCAGGTCTGCAGGAAAGGTGGGGATGCCGTGGGTCTTCTCTGCATGGGGTGGTGTGTCCAGATGCTCCCCAGCACCCACAAAGCCCAGGTGAGAGACCTTATTGCTCTCTGCAACTGCCTGAAAGGAAGGTGTGGGGAGCTGGGGGTTGGCCTCTTCTCATAGGTAACTAGTGATAGGGCTAGAGGGAATGGCCTCAAGTTGTGCCAGGGGAGGTTCAGGTTGGAAATGAGGAGACATTTCTTCTCGGAAGGAGCAGTCAGGTGTTGGGATGGGTTGCCCAGGGAGGTGGTGGAGTCACCGTCCCTGGGGGTGTTCAAGGAGAGGTTGGACGTGGTGCTTGGGGACATGGGTTAGTGGGTGACATTGGTGGTAGGGGGATGGTTGGACCAAATGGTCTTGGAGGGCTATTCTAACCCTAATGATTCTGTGATTCTGTGAGAAGGAGGCTGCTGGGCCAGACACAGGCACCTCCCAGACACAGCCAGCGATGGCTGCGCCCTCAGTCCTATTTTGAATCTTCTCCCTGGCCTCGCAGTACTGGCCACATCCTCCTTTGTGATTGCATTTTCTGGGAGTTTTTATTTATTTATTTATTACACTTTTTCCCTTCCTATCCAGTCCTTAATTTATTTTCTCAGTTCCTTCTCCTTTTATCTCCTTCTGCCTGTGTGTTTCCAGCCTCTAATTTCTGCCACATTTCCTGTTTGAACTTCTCCTGTTCTATCTCCTTCCCTATGTTAATGTCATCTGTTTACTTTACTCTTTGCAAACACTTTTCTTTTCATTTCCAGGGCTTGTTTCCCCTGGATTTGTGTCTCCTGTGTGTAGATACACACATACATATCCATCCACACACATATATATATACATAAATTGGGAAGCCTTAGCCCTTTGTGTTTCAAAAGTAGCCTGCGCCTGGAGTCAGTTTGTTATTCCAGTCTCATTCGCGTTATTGAGTTATTTTCTTTGCTGCTATCAGTCTCTAAATACAATCCAGTAAAGATACAGCAATGATTTTTGACAACCTGACCTTTCTCTGCTTTCTTACACTTGTTTAATTAGGTACCGCATGCAGCTGTGACTTGATCTTTACAGTTTTCCAACCTCCCCACCCCCTACCTGGAGGGGGGGGGAATAAAAAAGAGAGAGTTGTTGTCGAAAGAAGGTCATTTTTGACAGGTCTGCCAGTTATTTCAGGCGTCAGAAGGCCAGCAAGTTCTGCAGGAATGGCAGGCCGTGCTGTCTGTATTTTGCTTAACAAGTCAGAGAAAACTTTTGGCTGGGGGAGGCAGGGAATTAGGTAATTTACTGGTTTGATGAGGGCCCGCAGTGATTTAACCTTCAGGCACCCAGTTTAAACCCAAATCTGACAAGCAAGAAAGGTAGCAGGGAAAGATCTGCCGGGCCTTTGGCTAGCTGGGATCTCCAGAGGAGCCCGGCAGATGGGACAGGAGCCCTTGCAGGTCCTCAGCTATGGGCAATTACCCCATGCCAGCTTCAAGGGGCGATTGCAGGCAATCCTTACAAGCAGAGTATTGCTTTCTGTACCCCAGATGAAATGCATTAGTTTGGGTAGTTCGTGCCCACTAAAATCAAAGGTGCCTTTTCAGTTGCTAGTGGATCATGCGACTGTTTGGGCTTTCAGCAGGCTCACATCCATCTCTCAAACTCCTCAGGCATTGTAGGGCAAGTCCGTGCTCTCATCAACAGCTCTCAGCCTCGAGAGCCACAAGCCCAAGTAATCACCTGCCCACGGGCAGTCCCCTCATGGCTGTTCTGGCCAAATGGGGTGGCAGGGAGAGTATTGTTGTTGTTCCACGTGGCTGCCAGAGCTGCTGCTGCACCCAAAATCCCTCTTCATCCAACAAAAAGTTGAGGCTGGCACTCCATGGCAATGTGATGTGTGCAGGATGTGGTGACATCTTCCAGCGAGCTAATTTATGGCTTTATTGTTGAGAAAGAGCCTATTTCAGCATGGCTGGTTAGTAGGTTTACCCACTTTGATACACATGCTAACTCAGTCTGCTGCAGTACCCGTTCGAAGCCCATGAAGACAACTGGAGTCCTTCAGCTTTCCCATGCCCTCTAGTACAGATCCTTCTGTCCTGACACAAGCAGATCTCCCACTGTCTTCCAGGTGCATACATTACTTGTATTTTGGTATGGATATTATTTAAGCAAAAGGACATGACAAACTGCCTAGTAACGCTGATTAATGGGTGCCCCAGGGGAACAGTGAGGCATGAGATGAAGTTAAATATCTCCAATGTGCATTACTCAACACTGCCACACCACCTGAAGTGTCTCATTGTGCCTAAAAAATGGATTTCCTTTTACAAAGGAACATTTTTAATGTTTCACATTAATTTTCTCAAAAGTCCTTACACTGTGAAAAATATTCCCCATGGAAAGCCACCTCTCCCCACCTCTGCCATCACTGCCTCCCACCAAGCCTCGCCCTACAGGTGTCCAATGTATCTTTGACAAGGTGAAATAGCTCAGTGCATGTTCTGATAACCCACTTGCCTACCTTGATTTATACTGCACACGCATGTGGTGTCGCTCTGAAAGCCAATGGGTTTCTCCTGTGATGCAAAGCTAACAAAAATACTTCTCACCATGCAGGCCGCCATACAAATTGGTCCCAAACCCTTGAGCTGCATCCTGAACTGTCCCAAAACACCACAGAAATCAAGTAATGCCCCTGGAAACTCTGACCATCCAAGGTTTTCTTTGGTGCTAATGACACAATTTGTTTGCTAAACCTGTCCTTATGGACACAAAATCTGCCCTGAATTTGGAGTGATTATGCATGCGTAAGCAGGCAACTCCCAGTGTCCTTGGGCTTCACAGGAGTTCATGGCAGAAGGAGTTCAAATGTTTTTTCTTTGGCTCAGAAGGCTGGCTGCAATGCGATTACTCAAATGTTTTAAGTTATGCCTGTGCTTTACACAGCCCTAGCAGAGAATTTAAGTCTATGTACTAAAAAAACCTTCCCGATGCTTAGTTAAACATATCATGTACTACTAGTAGGCCATAGTTCTTTTCCCTCTGATTTTATTTTTATTAAAATTTATGGATACTAAAGATCAGAGATTTAATACATGGATATAAAACAGCATTCTCGGATTGTATTCGCAACAGATAGTAGATACTACTATCACATAGTTCATTCTTCTAACAGAAAGATCCATGCGCAGATAAGAAACACTTGGTCATTCATCACATACTTGTCCTCAATAGACCACACAGATAAATACAGAAAACAACATGTTCCAGAAAAAAAAGAGAACTCTTTCTTGAAATTTATTCACCTAAAATATTAGCACACATGATATAATAAGGACTGATAATGTATCTGCTTAAAAAAAAGGAAAGGGGTGAGTTATAGGGACACCCGCAGCATTCTCTGACTGTAGGTGGAAGCACGGGGAGCTGAGGGGGTTGGTACCTAAGGTTAAATTTTGAGATGGCTGCTATTTGGCACCATGAGTCACAGAAATAGCTTCGTGTCAAATCAGCCTAGGGACCCATCGTCTTTTAGACTGAAAATCAGGATATATTCACCCCAAACCTGCGGAGTGTCTTTAGTTTAAACTTGATGCTGCAGAAGAATGGTGGCCCATTTGTTTTCAGTGACTTGCTTTTTAACCTCTGTCAGCTTGTTGGGAAAAATGAGTATTTAAATAATCATCGTTCAGTGGCAGAGACCACAGCGCAGGTGTGAATTCTGCACCGGCAAAGCAAGACTTCGAAGGAGAGATTGCCCTTCTCAGGCAATGCCCTTGGGCAGGCTGCGAATAGCCAAGTCCCCAGCCTCATCCTGAGGCTAATAGCTTGCGTGATGAATTTCAAGGCAGAGCAAATTTCGGCAGTCCCGTGATGAGAAACTGGAATTTGCACTGCAAATTGTCGTGCAGGTGCAAGGGGTGCTCACGTGCAGGTGATGGGGCTGGCTCCTGGGCAGCTGTCACTTCTGCCAGGCCCTGAGAGATGAGGTGAGCTTTACAGTCAGTTTACAGCAGCCCAAGCTGTTCTGAGGTTGGAGGATCTGACGGCTGTTTCCTAATGCCCAGAGTCCTGCGTAGTGCACTGCTCCTGTGGATTTGATTTAGAGTCCTCAGGATGCTCTATTTTATCCCAGGGCATGAAGACTTCTGAAAAGACAGTGCTTTGGGTCTAATCATCCACTCTGCTTGCTCAGCCTGAAGTCAGCTTTGTAGCAGAGATGAAGCTTCCCTATCTACTGAATGGACAACCCACGTGGGCCAGGGAGGATACTCCAGTGGGATATGAATGCTGTTCATCTTAGAGACAGGGCAAAGAAAAAACACTGAATCTTGCTTTGCTTCTGCAAACACTGTGGATCCATAGCTAAGCGTAGCCTTGTTAAAATCTCATATAAGAATACAAACTAGAGGATAGCTCTTTTCAGTGCCATCAAGAAATACTGCGGACCTTAAAAAGTCTGGGAGCTTGGCTGCTTGGTTTCAGACATTACCAACTGGAGGTTTTAAATGAATCATTTATCAGAGCACAGCAGCAGGCCTTTCTCATAATTGGCCAGAGAAGAGGGTTCAAACATGGGGAACTGCAGGTACAAGGCCTTTGTACGTCCTTTTCAGAGTCCAGGCTCACACAAGCACTCCAAGCCTGAACAAACTCTTTCCAAAGTTTTGAGATGTGCGATGATCTGCGCAGGACTGGTTTCGAGCAGGGAAAAGCGCTGCCTGTCAAATGTTCCGAGCAGGTCTTCAGGGTCTGCAGACGCTGAAACCTCATATCTGAAAATGATTGAGTTACCCGAGTAATTATTAAATTGGATACCAGTCAAATCTGTTCTGCTCTTTATTATACACAGTGATTCACCATTTATAGGACCATAAATTCATTTGGAAGGGGCGTAGCAAATCCAGGCTAGGGACAGGCTGGAGAGGTTTGGAAGTAGAGCTGAAGCTCCAAACTCTGGCTCCCCTCCAGGGGTGAGGAGGGAAGCCCTCTGACCTGTACATGGCAGCCGGTGATTTGTAACCCTCACTGGAACCACTCCAGCAGGCACTCAGCACCTCGCCTTCCGTGCTCTGCAGGGGCTGAAACACATGTGTAAGAGGAAATAATGACTTCACCCACATGCCACAAGTCTCACCGCTCCTTTTCATGTTCTCTTTTATCCACTACCTCGCAGCCATCCCGGCTGACTGTCCATGCACCAAGCCAGCTTTCCATCTGACAATGTGGTTTAATTTCTTAAGGCAGCTCCTTCCCGAGGATTCACGTAAGCAGCTGTTTGTTTATTTTGCCTTCTGGGAAATGGTTTATATTGCCAAGCTTTGATCACCTATTTTCCCTCCGCACACAAACAGACAAGAAAAATAAAAACTGTTCCAGTGAGAACAGGGTCTATTTTGCAAACAATCCCATTTCTGGAAAAAAAAATATAGTGGGGAAAATGCTTCACTACAGACAATTTGGACATCCTCGTGTTTTCCCCTGCTCTTGTTCCCTTGGCAGCTGGTAGAGGCAGATTATACAGAACTGCCATCCAACACTCAGAGGCACCTCAGAGGCTTTGTTAGACTCACCAGTTTCATAGGACAGAGCTTGTCCAGGGAAAATATCTTGGTGCTGTAGTTATTTTGTACTAAAATCTTCACCTCCACAACTACCTTCCCTTGTTCTTATAGATGCCTAATGAAAGCTTTGCTTCTTGGAGGCCTGAAGTAGTCAAGCACCAGTCAGCAAATAAAAAAGTGAAGTTCCTTCATATCTCCTAAAGCCTGAAACATCTATTTAATTCCTCAGTAAGGAGATTCATAATTTTTGTCTGGTTCTAAGTGTGTTTTTTGTGGACTCAGCTTCTGCTACCTGCACAAAGGATTCCCATTTTTTGACGAGATCTATCAGGAGAAAAAGGAAAAACATAATTTATTCGCTTCTCCCCATCTCTGAGCAAGACAGTAGAAGAAAAACTTGCCCAAATCCCACAGATTACTTTATACTTCTAATTGTGAAAGTCTTTGTTTTTCCATCTGTCAGTGACAAGAACTTAGTTTTGCAAAACTGCTAAAAAAAAAAAAAAAAAAAAAAAAAAGAATTGGGAGGTTTTTGCCAATCCGAACGTGGAAAGCATTAGTGAATCTGAAAAGTTGGATGAAGCTCAGTTACATTTTGCACCGTGAACTTGAAAACCTCCGTTTGGCTGAGAAAATATGTTAGAAAGTGAAAAAGCAGATGCTGCTTTCCAGCTCTGTCATTCACTTTTTAAATGTATTGCTCAATAATCAGTAAAACACAGCTCTCTCAGGTGTTAAAACATCTGGGATCCGACATCTCTCTTAACCCAGATCACTGGGAATTCTGAATTGACTCACCAAGTTTCCCAGAACAGAACAGGTAAGTTGGCTGAATTTAATCCCATTAGCTGAACGTCCGCGTTTCACCGGCTTTAACTCACAGATCCAAGCTGTCAGCAAGCATCTCTTTTGTGTGCAAGTCGGTGATTCCAGGAACATACCACAGAACAGACTGAATATCCAAACAAACTGTGATTGCACGCTCGTCTATGGCAATGCAGGGAGAATCTGTGTGGGCAATTAAAGAGCTGGCACTCACCGGTGGTCGTCTGTCCCAGCTCTGCCTGGGAGCCAAACAAGAGCTGCATCAAAGTTTGACCCACGGGAATGTGTCTCTTAGACACATGGTGTGGTCTAACACCAGGGAGGGGACTTTTTCATAGTTCATATTTCTGCAGTTATTCCGAGGTCCTTGCCAAATCTGTCCAGGAAATGCTGGGTTTTGAGACCCGAGGCAGGGACCTTGCGGCAAACATCAGCCCTAAGTGCAGAAAGACCTTGGCCACCTCTTCTATCTGCTCCTTGCTATCCATCTTAAACTATTTCTAGGGCTGTTGCAGCTCTCGTAAAGGTAGGCAGCGATATTGTGCAAAATAAGGATTGGACTTTAAAAACAACTAATTCACTGGTCACTGATTGTGTGTTAATTAGTATCTTTCTGTCCCTGCTTTAAGAAAAATGGTCCACAGATGGCTTCAGTCTGAGAAAAAAATGCAGTTTTTTGTTCTAGCAATCCTGTTTGTTTCCTGCCACCACCCCTCCAGCTACCCTCTAATTGAACAAAGTGGACTTAATTTGAATTAAACTGTCAAAAATCTTCCACTTAAATTGATTTATCAGCCTTCCTGCCTGAAATGGATTCATTTCTGCACAATATATATGAAGTGTGTGTTGATGGATTGCATTTCACGGAATGGAAACATTTTTTATGCATCTTCATTACATTCAGCTCAGGTATACAAAGGAAAGAGGGGGAGAGAGCAAGGGAGAGGGAAGAAGTGTGCAAGAGCACGTGAGGGAGGAAGCGAGAGATGAGACTCCAGCTGGAGACTCATGGCAATTATTTTTCACCGACTTTGCATGTGCGGAACTGGTGCATCATTCCTGTTGCCCCCATGCACCCAGAGGTGCCCGTGGTGGCACTGAGCAGATTTTGAGCAGGAATCTTGCTGGGGACCCAGCCATGCCGTGGTTATTGACCCAGCAGCCTGCCGGTGTCTGCCCATGGAGTCTACTGGAGCTGGTGACCTAGTGGCTGAGCTGTTCACATGAGCTCTCTGTGATTGTGTCCTGCCAATCTAGACAGCCAGGTTACTTTAAATAAGACATAAATATATATATGTTTGATTAAAGAACTAAAGAGGAGATTTTTGCTAACCCCAAAAGGGATAGGCACACTCCCGTAAGCAGCTGAGCTGTCTGATCTGAAGGACCTCCCACACGGTCCATGACCAGCAACAGAGGGCGGAATGGAAGATCATTATCCTTTTATTTGGCATGGCTCTGTTTGGAGAAACACAGACCTTTACCCTCAGAGAGGAACCCCACTTGGCATACGAGTAACGCGCTACGCTGGGCTGGCGCACAGGAGACCACTGTGGCAGCCTGTCAGTGCCCCCTGGGACAATCAAATCAAAGTGTTCTCCAGTGAGATGCTTTTCAAATGGAGGCTTACACAGAAGGTATTAGAGAGAGAAAAATCAAAAGCTTCAGCCAGCTCCACTAAAAGCCTTTCAATTATAAAAAATTGTTATTGTCTTTATTTCTGTTCTTTTCCTGACCTAGAGTGTGTTTAATGCAGTAGGAACCATTCGACAAACTCAATTAATTTCCACTTAGAATAAGGTATTTAATCTGAAGAGTTTTAGATGAACCAGGGCAGGTGCAGTTTGACTCTCTCATTGATTGAATTAAACTTCTATTCATTTCCAGCCATGCCAGATCCAAAATTTTTTGAACAGTTTCTATCTTCTGTTCCTGCTCTTTGACATTCTCTTTCCCTCCTCCTGGACAAAAGAATGGACTCAAAAGGGATATCAGTTTCTGAAAATGGTTGAAGTGAACGTTACAGGCAGAAAATACTGGAGGGAAGATGCCTGGCGTGGAGAAGGCAAAGGAGGAATTGCACTACTTGCAGGGAAGGAAGGAAATGACATGAAGACTGTTTCTTGAAAGCTATCTAGACAGACTTGATGCTCGTGGGATGTGAGGGATATTTGTCCAGCGAATTGATGCTGTCAAGGATGGATTTTTCTGAACGATTTAGCACATGCAGTGCTGAGCACCAAGTCCTTTCGCAGGTAACAAACTCCCTAAAAACAAGGCCTGTAGTTTTACGGAAAATCTATCTCCATTGGCCTCATGCAAAACTGATCGAAGTCATTGGGAATGTTTCCCATGGTTTCAAGGAACTTTGGAAAGGTCTTATGCCAGCAGGTGTGCAATTCCTTGTGAAACATGCCTGTGGAGAAGCAGAGAGCTCTGCCACCGATGACTGAAGCAGTAACATTCAGTCCCATATCTGGAACTCACATCTTTTTGAATGAAGGTTGCCACAAGGAGATGCCAAAAGTCTGCTCCCTTTACACCCCCTCCCTCCCGTTCCTTCACCAGCTAGAATATGAATCAAGCCCTGAAGAGAGCTGTCAGTGAGGGATGATTTCCCTGTGATTATTGCCTGGGTGAGAGATTATGCCTTGTTTTTTTGCAAACTGCCTTATTTGCAGAGCAGAATGCATTGGGCTCATGTCCAATTGATACATTCCTCTTCAAACAGCAGATCCAACTACAGAGTGAGATGCAAATTTAATTATTCCACGTGTAGGAAACAGAAATGGAATCTCATTGTTAAATTTGTTCTCCTACATTGGAAAAAATAAAAAATAATAATAATTAAAAAAAAAAAAAAAAAAAAAAGATGCTGAAGTGGCCTGTGTGAGCAGAATACATTTCACTCCCCAGGGCCGAAGAGAAATGAACTCTGTTCCTGATGCAGAAGCTTCACTGGATGGAGTATTTTTTTCTTTTTTTTTCTTTCCTCTTCCATATTCAGCATTACGATGAGCTGCTGAAACTTCTTCCTCATATGCATGCATGTGTGCAACTCCCTCCTCATTTTGAGGAAGTGTTTGGGGACCACTTTGCTTCCCTTTGGAAGTAGTCTCCTGGGATGAGAACCAAACCAGTTCGACCTTAGATAAGGGGACTTCTAGATCAGAGCGGAGACAAATGGTTTTGCTTAAAGGATTTGTTCCACTTGGCTTAGCTTGGTTAAAGCTGCTTTGGGGACTGCTGTAATCCTGTTTCCTGCTGTCCTTTACAAGGGGGTGGGACACCTCTCCCATGGTCCCATTTCTCCACTGATGTCTATAGTTTCTGAGAGAAAGGCATCTATTTGGAAGGTTTTGCCCTCTTTCTTTGTGCCTTTCTCTCTCTCTCTGCTAATTGCTGCACCTTTCCTCATGCCCTGCATAGATAACGCTAGCTGTAAAGAGCACAGAGATACTGTGGATGTTATAAATGGAAAGGAGGCTCACGGCATGAAGCACCATCCTTTTTGGTTCTGAGTTACTTGGTCACCCTGAGTCCATGGGTTTATTTGTGCAGAAGTGGTTCAAAAGTCTATTTTCAGGACAAATTGCTCCATCCATCCACCCATCCTTCTGTCCATCCGTCCATCCACTCACCCATCTGTAGCATCTGGCTCCAGGAGATGGTGCTCCACAGAGACCAGAATGCAGAAGAGATGAAATCCCTTAATCTGCAGCAAGAGCTGATGTGATTTCACATCAGTCCAAGCTAAGGCTTTGGTTTGCTTACAAAAAGGACAGCTTTGTGCAAGCTTGCGCTTCAGGTCTGTCCCCTTGAACTTGCAATTCAGAGACTGCAGCTCTTGTCTCAAGGACATTTTGCCTCACCTTCGGACAGTCCTGGAAATCTCCCACTCATAAGCTGAACATAACTGATGAGGCCTGTCCTAAGAGGCAGCAACAGGGCCTAGAGCCACGCAAGCTCACCTGTGTTAGACTGACTGCTGCCCCAGAGCCAGTGTCACGCTCTGTCCAGTGATGGATCAGCCAAGCCAGGCCCATTCATTATAGCTCCTGTCTTATGATAGCAGGAATAGATCCTGTACACCATCACCGCAGAGGAAAACTCCATCTTTTATTGCCCAGTGCATCCCTCATAGCCATAAGCTATTGAGTAACATCAACACGGATGGGAAAAGTGTCCATGAGTGAAATCTCTTTAATAGATTGCACATCACCCCACAGAGCAGAGGCACTCCTGGGGCATTCATCTCCTGCTGTTCATTTGCAGATGCCTGCAGATCTTCTTTTTCCATGAGCTGCCTATAATTTCCTTCTGGAGGCATGCTCCTTTTCTGTACATGAGCATGTCAAGAAGATCTTCTTTGTCTGAGCAAATTTCCAAGCAGAAGCAGAACAAGAGGCGAGCAGTACTCTAGACAAGGACAGAGCATGGTACTATTTAGACCCATGCTGTGGCTGGGCAGAGTCCTTATTAAAAAGGGTTTATTTCCTGAAATGATCAAGCAGGATCTGAGTGGCAGGTGTGTGGTGGTTTTTAAGCATGGATCATTTCTGTGAAGTGGTTTGCAGCATAACCCCCAGATAAATGTACAGGTGAGGGGGTGAAGAGCTGCAACACAAGGGCAGCCAGGGGCAAGGATTTTTTAATTAGCTTTTACACTGGAGAAAGTGCTTGTGTGGCCACACTTTTGGCTCAGGGGAATCCTTAACCCAGCCTTGCATAGCCTGAGCCTGCTTGCTGCTAAAAAGAAAAGGACTTAGTCAAACAGGGGAAATAAGCATCGGGTCACAGCTAAGAGAACATCATTTTCTACCAAACTCTTTCCGTGTTTACCATATTAAATGATCAACACATTTGCTCCGTATCAAACTGTGCAGATGTAACATTAAAAGGTCAGCTGTTAGCTGGCAAAGAGATTCCACCTCTCTCTCTTAAAGCTGATGCTCAGTTCTGAACAGGTCCCTCCGGTGCCCCTAGAACAGCATTAATGCTCCGAGTGGCCGTATTGCGCCTCTCATTTGCAGAGCGTGGATCCTCTTCATTAAGGCTCAGGCTCCCACTGTGAAGATGGGAGCTGACTTTCTTATGGCACTTGAACAACTGGGGAAACTGAGACACGTGGAGATTGAACTCCTTCAGTAAGAAAAATCAGTCTAGAATTTCTTATTCTCAGCCTCCTGTTCCAATCTTCAGTCAGGTTTCCTTACGGTAGAGTTTGTGGGATTAAACTTTCAAAAGAAAATCACAGAATTGGGAAACTTTAAAGAGCCTGGATCTCTTCCATCTGAATTGTTAATCTGTATGATCAGTAATTCTAGAACAAATAAAATGAGACTATCTTTTGATGCAGTGATATTTGAAGGAGTATGAAAATCAGAGGCAATGAAAGAGCAAGGCATTTCTCATGTCTTGTATTCATGTAATATTGGCTGGCCTACCCTTGGGAGCAGCTTATAATATAAGAGCTGTATTATTACTTAGCCCGTTTGAGACAGATAAGAACTAATCTCCCTTGAACCTCTCTGCCAGACCTGAGCCTTAGAGCCTGGCAGGGCCATGCATTTGTTTATGTTTTAGTTCAGCAAAGGATTTAAGGCCCTGTTTATCTTTAAGGCTCCTAGTAGATGCACTAACTTTCAGGTATTTTTCATTGAAGAACGAGCCCTTCAGTGAATTCAAGCCTTGTTACGTCCCCATAGCAGATGGGAGAGGGTGAAAGCCTGGCCCCACCTGCCCAACTTGCTAATGGAAGCAGCTGAGCCAGAATGCAGATGTTGCCACGCTTACCTTTATTTCACTGAGGAAGTCAGGAGGAGAAGGAGTTTTGAGATTTAGAGCATATCTATACTCACAAGACTATGCAAATTACTTATTACTCTGGCTTCGAGCCTGTGCTTGGAAGTACAATATAGGTTAATTAAAGACACAAGAGAGAAGGTGGAAGATGCACAGATTGGATGAAGCAATAGTGGTGTGGCAAAAGCTGAGGAAAGAAGTCCCAAGAGTATTTCTGGAGAGAAAACTGACTCCACAAACCAGCTTTGCATTTTTTTTTTTTTGGTGAGGAAAGGCAGGTATCAGAGCGTTTAGCAGAGCAACATGATCTGGTGGAAGGTGTCCCTGCCCACGGCAGGGCGGTTGGAACTGGATGCTCTTTAAAGGTCCCTTCCAACTTGAACCATTCTGTGATCCTGTGATTCTGTGAAAGTGGCCACTGTTGACACTGATTGTTCCCACTTCAGCAACATGGGAAAAGTGGACAAATTTGTGCGTGTGCTTCCCCCAAAGTCATGTCTCCCTGCTCAGGCACACACAGGGCGTTAATGATTTGCAGAGGGCAAAGAGTCTCGTTCCCCACAAATGATGTGATGGGTCTTACGGTCTTCTGGCATACTAAAGTCAAGAAGGCCTGGTAGGTCTTTCTGAAAGACAAGTTTCAGTCACACGCCTTCTGTTTCTCAGGTTAGAGCAGGGACAATTATGAGAAATTTGGCAATGTGTAGTGTGGAAGGAGGTAAATGACCCAATAATGTGCTCATGTCTTGATCCAGGAAGGGTCTTTGTGTGCCAGGACTGTTAGGCCTGTCTTATCCACACATTAGGGACACAGCAAAGAAACTGGTATGACATTGTCATTCCTGCAACTTCTGCAAGCACTAAATCTTGCTTTGCTTTTCCTATTTTCTTTTCTTCATTTTTTTTTTTTTCTTTTAATAGCTATCCCGGCTTTTTTACTGAAGCTATAAAAATACAAGTTATGAAAAGCAAAAAAAAATATATATAAGGTTCTTTCTAGGCAGGGGAATGTGTCTTTGTATGTGTTTGTGTACTGAGTAACACGAGAGGGGACCTGATCCTCCATATGTTTATAGGACGCGTTACACAATAGGGACCTGAATCTGATTGAGCCTTCCAGGCACAACTGTAATGTAAATATTAATTAACATTAATGGTCTGCGGCCTTGCCTGTCAGCTGGAAGCCAGCAAAGCCGTGCGCAGCAGAGTGGTATTAATTTGTTGTTGGAGTCCTGAAAGCCATGAGTCTGGTGGTGTGATGAGCCCAGCAGCTTTGCTCCCACGTGTCTGCCCCTCTCTGCTCCTGCATCCTTCACAGGGAGGGAAATCAAAACTGGGACGAGATGCCCCGGTTGCTTCAAAGAGCCCTGGGACACAGGAGGGAGGCAGGCTTGTTGCGGAGTGCCCCACGCTGCTGTGGGTCTGCACACCGCTAGCTCTAGGCATGGTGCTGTGCATTTTTCAAGCTGGGAACACCGTCTGCAAATGTGGGTTACACTTCCACAGGCCTCTCGTGTTCTCCTGCAGGTCCCTGAGCAGCACCTCGGACTTTTTCCAAGCAGGCACACAGCGGCCATTTGGGGGGCTCCAGCCTCAACATCGTTTCCCACTTGCTCCCATACCATGGGCCCAATTCTCAGCCACAGCCTCTCCCCCACTTTCCCTCCCTCCTTCTCTCTGCAAGCACCTCCAATGAATTATTAATTGCAGCTCATCCAATTAAAGGGCTCCCGCATGTTAATAATTCATGGCTGCTTGTCAGAGCTGTTGGCGGGCAGGCTAGCAGCACTAGGGTTGGGGCTCCGGTGAACTGAGAGGAGTGAAGTGCAATAAAGAAAGGAAGAAATCAATAGTGTAGCACAGGCTGTACACATCCAGGAGACTCTTTATTATATCTGAAAATTGCTTTCTGTGATTGCTACCATCATTACTTCTGTATTTATTTTTTAACGACTCGTCCATCATGGAGGCTGTATACATAACGGAGAAGGCCAATTGCACTAAAACAGTTAAATTCTTTTAATACCTGGCACTGGGTGAAAGCAGTAATGAGTTCATTTTGTCTCTGCTCCCTCTTATGGTGAAACCTGCCTCATCCTGAAGCCAGTTTCAGTTCTGTCTCTGTAAGTTTGAATAGATCTACTGCTTTCCCCTGGAAATGGACCCATCAATGATGTTCATGAGGGTAACTTGGAGCTTATCAGCTTTCACATTAGTATACAAAAGGAGGTCCGAGAACATGAGGACACCAGCAGAGTATTCAGAGGAGGCAGGAGAGCGGTGGTGGTGCAGAGCCAACCCTCACTGGGGCAGGGAAGAGAGGAAAAGGGAAACCTTTCCCGAGCTTTGAGATGAGCTGGTGGTAAAGGTAAACAAGATAGCCTGGGCTGAGGGCCATGGAAGCTGTACACATTAGAGGAGATTTAGTCTCCTACAAGGCAATCTGAATTGTGAAGAAAGTGAAATTGTAGATTTTGGTGTGTGGGCATTGTCTTAGGGAGCAAATCCAGACTGGCAAATGGCCAGCCCCCTTGTTGTCTCAGGAAAAGGTGCACAAAGAACAAAGGGATAGGAGATAAAGCCAGAGAAACTCAAAGAAGAAATGAGATCCACTTTATTATTATTATTATTATTATTATTATTATTATTATTTTCTTTTTTTACCTTTTTTTCTTTTTTTTCTTTTGCCACTGATGGCAACCCACTGAAAGAAAAAGCTCACAGTGTCTTTCACTGAGGGGATGTGCAGGTGAAAATCACAGCAGGAGGCAAAGGCCTCAAACTCCGGTAACGGTTTACTGCCAGCAAATAACCCACGGAAATGGTGTGGACTATATTGAGCAGGAAGCCAGCTTAAACCAAACAGCTTTGTCCTCAGAAGTCTTTTGTCTCTGGAATGGGCTGTCTCTAATAGGGGTCGTTCCCTCCTTTTATAACCTTGGAGACTATGAAGAGGAGGTCAGGTGTACTGGCAGCTGGGGAACTCTTTTTGTAGCCTTGCACATTGGGGACATTTAGCTTTAAACCAAATTTGATGGAAACCATAAGGAAAAAAAAAAAAAAAAAAAGAAACATTGCTGATGTGTGGTGCAATTGGTTGTACGTGTGGGTTGTGAGCTTATTTTGAAAGAAATCTTGACTTTGTACGGCATCTTCTTCAGTGAGCCTTCAGACTGGGGCTCTCCACCACACTGCAAATACATAATATTGATGAAACACTGTTCCCTGCATGGGGGTGTGATATGACTGACTCACGGATTCTAAAATATGTAAGAACTTGGAGAGAACAGTTATTCTCTTTTTAATATAAGTGATTTTAGTACTGATTTGAGAGCCCTGAGGAGAACGTGGAGCACAGTCTTCATGGCCCATTCAGTCTTCGGTCTCTCAGCTGCAATTTACAATTAATGCTAATTTGATTGTGGTTTCTGTGGTGTGGATCATGACGACCTTTTATACCCCGCTGATCTAGCACTGCAATTCAGTGGATCTTCCCCAGTGGACAGTAGATATTTGAGACTCTGACACCACCAAACTACCCCTCCTGAAATGTTCTGTTCAGACCCAGCTCCTGGTCAGCCTGGTTCTGAGGGTGTTCAGGCTGACATCCGTTCCCTCGTCATTTCTGTTTCCAGACCCCGAAGCCACATCCTCCCTCCCACTTTAATACATTGAATTTGAACCGAGTTTCAGAAACCCACTGCATCAAATATGCTCAAAAGAGTTAGCAGAAAGGCCAAAACCTGTGAAAGAGTAAGGGAGACAGAGAAGAGCTGAGATTTTGGAGTGTCATGGGGATGGCCAAGGAGGTTCTCCCTGCTCCACTCACTGCACGAGTGGCTTGGTGATGCCACCCCTGCCTCCTGGCCTTGTCATTTGGTTAACCCCCATCCTCGCATGGACCAGCCCCTCTGCTCAGCCCCATGGATGTCTGCAAGAAGCAGGGAGGGGAGGATTCTCCTAGGTTTTTTTCAGCACAGGAAATTATCTCCTAGCCCTCATGTCACCCTGGTCCAGTACATGCGAAGCATTGGAGGGATGGCGGAGGCAAGAACAGAGGTCGTCTCACATGTGGTTTGCCCTGCTGTGGTACCAGCAGCTTTCCCAAGCCACAGCTGTGTTCTCTTCTCCAAAAAGAGAAGGGGAGCGATGGACATTTTATCCAGGTTTTTGCAGTATCTCATTTTGCCCACTGCGTATGCATAGATCAATTCCAGGGAATGAAATCAGTGTGAATCTGTAACATTGGTGGGCTTTTAAACAGGAGCAAAATCAACACAAAATCTTAGCAAAAAAACAAATTTCTGCTATATATGTTTTTAGTGACATATTCATGAAGGAAAAATTGATCTTATCTGAAATCTGGAGTTGAGATCTTTAAAAATCTAGCTTTTGGCTTGCAATAAGAAGGCAGAGATATGGGCATAGCTGATGCCCCGCTTCCATACTGCTCCAAAATGCTCCTGTCCAAATCCAGTTCTCTTCCGGCACTGCTTTGTACAAAATGATTTTCCACTTGATTCTCTGCTGTTTGCTTTATGTGTCTGTTAATACACAAGCCTGCTCGTTTTTATCTGGCTTGTATTTTTGGCTTTTTTTTTTTTTCTTTTCCCTGCTTAGTACTAAACTGCAGCACACGCGTTGTGCTTTCAGCTGCCTGTGATCTGTCAGCGGGCCCAGGAGCTTAGCCTTAACAGTCTATGTAAATATTGTCTCAAAATTACAAATATTCAGAATGGCAGCAATATATGGGGCTTTTGTTAAAGCATCTTGTTTTATGGGTTTAACTACAGGCTGGGAAGCACGGAGATGTTGACATGTTATTTGTACAAGGGACACACACTCACGTGTACACAAAAGCCCAGCGTTGTACAAATAGCAGTTCAGGCCATAAATATCACGGCAAAATTGCTCCCAGATCAAAACAACCCCCAAAAGAGACATGATCGAAATGAAGTCAGACTGTATTACTTTCGGGGCACACACCCTATTATTTTTATTTTTTTCTCTCTCTGAAAGTGGGTGGGAAAGACAACTCCAGCGCTGAGCAGCCTATTCTGGATCAACACATTTAGAAACAAAATGTACCTTTGTATCTAAAAATCTGAGTGCCATGAATATTTAACGCAGGGAGGAAAGAATGATTTTGTCAGTGTGTAAAGCAGTCCCAGAGAGGCTCGAATTCTGCCTGCTTTCTATTAGCTTTCCTGCTCTATAAACAGACTGAGTCATTTGCTGCAGGAGAGGAGTGTGAGAGCAGGGAGGGGAAGGTGCTGGGGTACAAGGAAAAAATCCTAGCGTAAATCCTAAATTCCCAGCCTCTGGGAATGGGTTTGCAGAGCAAGAGGCTACCTCCATCCACACCTCTCGTGAGGCATTGCTAGGTCTGTGCAGACAAGTCTGGCTGCAGGTTTCAGCCCAACAGTGCCACAAATATGCAAGGTCTCCTGCACTGCTAAAAAAAATATGCTGTGTGCCCGTGCATCCCGACCAACGTCCTGTGGAGCAAAGCCAGACGGCAGAGCCGGGGGGGAAATCTTACAGTAATGAAAATGTGAAGGCAAAAAGCTTTCCTCTCGGCTCATCTGCAGATGGTTGAAAGCAAACCCATCCGCTGCTGAACGACCTGGTGGTTATTGGGTTATTGGTTATTGGGGATGGGTTCCCCGGGGCCTCGTGAGCTGTGTGCGCACCACAAATGCTCCTTGTTGCTAACTGGATTAGGGCAGGAACGACTGGTCCAGCCCCGCAGGAGGGAGATGGGGATGTGCTTTGTGATCCTGGCACAGGGAAGCCTCTGGACTCAGGCAATGATATCAGCATGTATTCAAGTCGAGGCCATCAACTTTAATGCAATATATCTCAGGAGTTTGTCTGTGTATCAGGGTGCCAGGGACTCCAACCTGTTATTGTCCATTCTGTGTTTTTGTCTGTATTTGCTCAGACCACACGGCATTTCACCTGCTTTTTTCTGGTCTTGGGACTGCAGTGGGGCTGGGGAAGTGCAGAATTAGCCCTGCCTGTGCCTCCTGAGCACCTCCTGGGGGCACACAAAGAGGGAGATCAGTTTGGGGAGGGGGCCACTGCCCTCCCTTCCCTTCCCTGCTCTGCACGAAGGTGAGCAGGGGACAGCACAGCCTTGGCAGACAGTGTTTGGTAACGTTTCATCTCTTCCATCTCTCCATTGCTCTGGTTTTCATGTGATAAAGGTCTAATGTAGCCTACCTGGACCCAGTCCTGCTGTTCTGCAAATGGAGCTAGTTTAGCATCAGCAAGCAGCGGTTTTATCTTTTCCTTCCGAAGTTGCTTTTTCCCCTCCTGCCTTTGCCACGCAGGTGCTTGGCGCAGCCATGAGTCAGAGCCTTTGAGACGGGCTGCTGGTACCAGGCTGCCATCCAGAGGGGAAAGAGACGGCGCTGGGAGCACCAAGCACTTACTGGATGGGGACACATGAAGGGGGTAGCGCAGGTCGGGGAATCAGAGCAGGACCTTGCAGCTAGGGCGAGGAGGGGTTTTGGAAGGGGATCAGATGTTTACAGTCGTTTTCACGATCCCGATGGCTTGAGCCAAACCCTTGCTCCAGAATCCTTTCTGATCAAATTCCAGATCACAAGCTGCGGCAAAATTTGCAAATGAAAAGGAATACTAATAATTTCTGTACGTGACACTTGTCACTGGGAGATTTCAGGCACCTCACCCTCTGAATCTCTGCAGCTCTGCTCTCTGCTCCCTGCTCCTGAGCTCACAGCAGCCTCTGGCCACAAAGGTGAGCCTCCTGTTCTGCAGACTCCAGACTGACCCCATTCTATGTCAATTAAGCCTTTTTTGGGGCAGAGGTGGCTGAAACTATGAACAGGACCAAAATCAGCAATGCCTGTTGATTCAGACAGGGCCTGTCTGGTGTCTGCAGGTACCTTTGATTCCCAGACTCTCAGACCATGTTACTCTGTTGCCGTCAGTGAATATGATGAATACATCGCGACAGGACAGACACGTCTGTGTTATCGATACCTATTACATTTTCCCACCCATGGGACGTGTATACATGCCCATATAGAGCTAGGCATATCTGTGCACACATTCAGGGTGTTTTCAGGGACTATATATAAATCTATGCTGGTGTACCTATTATCGATACAGGGAAAGACAGTGTGCTTCTCTATATATAAATTTTTGCTAGATCTTCCTTTTGCAGCGTGATCAATAACAGTTCTAGTGCAGAAGGTGAGCGAAGTGCCTTGTTAAACTAATAATTGCACAGGAACCAAATAAAATCTTTTAAAACCTTTATAAAATTTCCACTCCAAGGCCAGTTTTCCTGGGAGACCTATAATTACTGACAGTGGAAGGAGAAGAGCATAACTTGCCTCTCTTACCAGCCGCCCGATAGAGATACTGAAACGGGGCTGGACCGAGAAGGTGGCCCCTGTGGAGTCTCTTGATTGAGATACAAACCTCTATGCTTGTGCTGTCCATCTCCCGGCAGGGTTTATAATTAAAGCTGCATTGCTGTTGATATTCCAGCAGCACCTGTAAGACCCACTGCACAAGGTGCTGTGCAAACAGAGAGACAGCGGGCTGGCTGCAAAGGATTTACAACCGTAATAGATAAGGTGTGCTGGGGGGGGGGTGGAGAGGGGCGAGGAGGAAGAAGGACAGTGAGTCCTTCAAGGTCGTGTGCTAGCAGAAAACACAAGCTGGGGACCTGCCTGCCAGGCAGCCACCATTTGGCCAGGCCAGGCCACCTCTCGGATGGAGTCTCCAGGAAATTCACGCGCAGCTTGCTCCATGTTATATTTGTGCCTCTGAGCGCACCACAAGGCATCTGTTACCGAATCAGGAATCTGCTACCGAAAGCTGCCCACTTTCGGTTGCACTGCGATCACCTGCGGGGATGGGCTTGCTCCATGCCAGCAGGTCCATGGCAAATGTGGAAGGTCTGCAACTGTGGACAGTACTAGAGGATGCTGATGCAGGCTGGGAGCAGTGGAGAGGAGGAAACCAGGCTGAGGGTGAGGGACAGGGGCCTCGTGCAGCAATCCCCATCACAGGGGGTACAGTCAGGGTGACCGCCAGCCGAAGCAGCCATATGAGCATGCCAGGGCGTTGATCTTTGCAGCCTGGTGCCTGCACCATGTGGGAAAAGTCTGATCACTCGTGAGTGAGGCTGTATCTTCCCAGGAGATGCAGTTGTTCCTGCAAGCTTTTCATTAGCATCAGCCCCATCCATCTATGCAGTATTGGTAACACAGCGAAGAGAGGGAGGAAACAAGAAAGTTAGTAAGTCGTGGGCTGTGTTTGGTTAAACAGTGTCTTCAGGCTTCAAAACTAATGCATATGGAAGGGGGTGTTATGTAGGGACACTCAGCTCCCTTCCTCCGAGTTAATTAACCTCCTTCACCTCCGTGCTGTTATAGACACAAGCAGTTCTGCTGCATATGTCAAGGGCGTAATTAGCACAGACTGAGCAAACCACACACCCGGCACGGAAGCATGCCTGCAAGATGGACAAAAGTGAAAGCCAGGCGTCGGCAGGGACGGCGAGCCACAGCACTGCTGGCCAGGTATGGCAGGACTACATCTGAGCTGCTGGAGGGGGAGATAAGGGCTGACCCTTTCCCCTTCCCTCCATCTGCTGTTCGTGGTTATAGGACATGGCTGGGAGGCTGCAGCCACCTGGCTGACACTCTGGTGAGGTGACAGGGGACAGGAACAGCCTGGTGGTGGAGAAGAGCCTTCCTTGGTTCCTATACAAGCACCCCGTGGAGTCAGGCCCCAGCATTTCCAGCTTCTTGGAGCTCAGAGGACACATCTCTAGTGACAGTTCCTCGGCTGGCCCCTCTCCACCACCCAAGGAAGGTGTCTGCTGTCACTGTGCCACCTCCGCCTAGCACTGAGCTCCCTGCTCAGTGTTCCCATCTCAGGGCCATGACATCTCTGCTCTCAAAGGAAAATGAGACCCGTGGCAGGGAAGAGGTGGAGCCCAGCAGTGTTCCACTGACAGTGAGAAACCGGAGGGCAAGTCTGAAAGGCTGGCGATGAAGGTGTGTCCACCAATGCTCACCTGCTCACTTCGTGGGATCTTGTCCCTCACTCCTTGGGCACAAAGAACCCTCTCATGACTGAAGCTGCACCTTTAGGTTCTCCAGGTTCATCTCACCTGTCCTGCCCTGCTACATGAGCAAAGACCCCCCGGTGCCACCATCCTGCAGATCCCCCCAAACGCAGGGTGTGAAAGGAGAGAAGTTTAATGATGCCCTGTGAAACCTCACCTCTTCTGCAGCTCACAGCTTCAAACACTGTCTCCTCCCTTCTCCCCAGCACCACGAAACACACATGCAAAACATTCCCGGTTTTTAAATGCTGCTGTTTTAGAGAAACATAGTGCTCGTTCCAGCTGCAGGCACTAAATCATCCCTCTCCCCTGGACGTGTGCTGAGGAAGTAAGGCCAGTGATGAATGGGGCTGTCCGTATTTACATTGGGAGCAGAACAGCTGTGTGAATCTCACTGTGCAATGAGTACTCTGTGCAAACTCGGCATCCCCCTTGCTTCCTCCCCCGCCGCTTGCTGACAGTGACGGATCGCCCACTTTCCAGAGCACTGCCCGGCAGTGTGCGCAGCTCCCAGCACCTCCTGAAAGCCAGGAGGGGGGAGGACCTGACCCTCCAGTCAGCAAAGTTGCTCTGTTTCTTTGGCAAGTCCTATTTCCTGTGGTGACTTTGCAAACAAGCAGGCCACAGGAATAAAGGAGAAGAGCTGATACATGGGAGGTGGAAGAAGTAGCCTGGCTGTTTCTTGCAAGGAGCCGCATCCCTGATGTAAAGTGCCTGTAGCGTTGTTCATCCTTCAGACAAATGCTCAGGGTAAATATTGATACCAATATGCTCTGTGTAATCAGACTGCAGCTCCCTGCCTAGGGCTCTGGGGCTGTGGGGTTTAAGAAGAGCTTAAAATGTTGGCAAGAGTTAAGCAACGTATGGAAAACCAATAGCGGCTTCTCAGCCTGATCCCCACGGAATCGTCCCTGCCTTGATCTGCACTGGTGGCTGCCACCTTCTCCTGGTGGCCCTGTCTCAGCACTAGCTGGAAGGAAATGCTCTGTTCTTCCACCAGATCTCCACGCAGTCTGACCACTGAGCTCCACTCCTTCCAAGCAGGCTCCCTTGCTTACAGATCTCTCATTTTCCTCTCTTCCTGTAACCCAGCAGGAAAGTTTCCATAGATGACCGCGATCTGTCAGGGGTCTCATCTCAATTAACACATCTCAGCAGAATGCTTCGCTTTCAACCAAATCAGCCTATTCTGAGAGGAAAAACACAAGTCCCAGATCAGCTCAAACATTTTGGATCAGTTCTCTGTTATGCTCCTTAGCTGATGGAGAGGGGCTGGCTGCAAGCAGCAGAACCATGGAGAAGGGAAAAAGCTGCAGGGTTGTCTATGTCCTATGTGCCTGGATGTGAAATAAGGGGCTGAAGGAGGAATGATGCTTCAATTTGAGTCTGGTACCTTCATCCAGTGCTTCACATGACAAAGACTTAACTTGCAGCAGCACAGAGAAGAGGGATCTTGGCAGCGAGCCTGCAGAGAGGCACTTGGCACTGTGGCCTGGAGCAATGACAGTGTGTCTTACCTGCCCTAAGCAGGCCGGGGTGATAAGGAGAGGAAGAAGTGGCTCCATTTGTGCAGCCTGCTCCTGTAGCAGACCAGGGAGGGCCACCCTGAGATCCCAAACTGGTTGAAGTTTCCTTGAGGTAGTGTTAGCCCATGGCTGCCATCCACAGCTGGGGTCAGCTGGAGGCGAGCTGAGGTTCCTGGCTCTGGAGCCTGAGCTCTGTGGGCTGAAACATATCTCCTGCCTGTGTCATGGGCTGGGCTGATCGCAGGAGGGGGAAAAGAAAGGGCTGCAAATGGAAAAGGGCATTTTCAATCTGCTGGAGTGTCTGGGGAAGGGGGAACAAAGCAAGATTTAGGGAAAGGCAAAGAGAAGAATGGCAGGGAGCCGGGAATGGCTCCTTGCCTTATTCCTATGCTGCTCCACTCCACGCTCAGATAAAGTGGTCCCTTCTCTCCAGCCTTCTCCTTTCTAGTCACACACTCAGTTGGTTAATTCTCTCCTCGTCGAGATCAGAGATTAGATAGAGCCTGGATTTATAGCTAGTGAAAATAAAAAGAGCTGCTCCTATCAAGGATTCAAATGATTAAATATCCCACCATAGAAATACTTTTAACTTCACTTACAGTACAATTTCACTTACACGCTGATGCAGTTGACAGCGTTAACAAAAGCTGCTTGAGTAATAAGGGGCCTGAAGAGAGAGAGAGAGAAGCTGGAGGAGAGAAGGAGAACAAGGGATAGGGACAGAAACGGAGAGAGAAAGAGAGAAATGGGATTTGATCGTGTGATGCAAAGAGAGGAAAGGAAAGGCACAAAAAGGGAAGGAAAAGAAGAGGTTGGCTCTCTCTGCCTGCAGCATTAAAAGTACAAGAGCTAAACCAATTAAACAATGAAAGGAAAGCAGAGGATTAAATGAAGGGCTATGTAAAACAGCTCCTCTAATCCAGCTCATTTACTGCTCTTTATTCTCCATTTCCCTCTCATGTTGATCCTCAGATTCAGCACTGCCAGCCCCCAGTGCCCACCCCGCAGGCCTGTGCTGGTGCCATGGGTGCCGTGCTCTCCTCTTCCAGCCTGGGCAGCCCCTGAGTTGTCCTGGGGATGTTCTGCCATCAGTAGTGGCAAGTCAGAGGGACTGCCAGCACCGTGGGTGCCGTGCTCTCCTCTTCCAGCCTGGGCAGTCCCTGCATTGGCCTGGGGCTGCTCCGCTGTCAGCGGAGGCAGGTTGGAGAGCCCTGTGTTGGCCAAGGCCTCCAGGCTGTTGTGGTGACCCCAAGGGCCAAGACGAATATTCAGGGTGGTTTCCACCCCTGCTCCCACCTGCTCTCTGCATCCTTTTTCCCTTGACTGCCTCCTTCATGGGCTTACAGGCCAGGGAGCTGTGATGCTCAGAGCCCTGCTGAGTGCTGGGTCTGCACCTCTTGCCCTGTGCCCTTGTGCCAGGGGCTGGGGATGGATGGATGGTGGAAAAGAGCATTTCCAGCCCCTGTGCCCAACCTACTCCTGCCCTGCCAACACCGGCACCCCCCAGAGCCCTGCAGAAACCCAGCAGTTACAGGGAGCACAGCAGGAGGCTGATGGGGACTAATGTCGCTTACCCACCTTCTCCTTCCCCCCTCTTTCTCCATTTTCCCAACAGCCAAGACTGATGGTGTTTCTCCTCTGGTTGTGCCACGCAGCTGTGATCTCAGCCGCAGGGAGAGCAGAGGGGTGGCTGCACAACACGTCTGGGGAGGGACCTGGGCGCTGGGGAACGCGCGGCTCCTGGAGGAGCTTACTCCTGCCTGGTCACTGTCTGCAGGGACGCCGTGCTGCTTGGAAATGACTTTTTCTCCCCTTCAGCACTCCAGTGCTGCAGATCATTTGAATTCACCCTCTCCTTCCTTTTCAGGAGACAGAAAGGCCCCAGCCGTACTTGAAATGAGACAGATGCTTATGGAATTGTGGTTTCAAAAGCATTTTTCAGTTGAGTTCTTTCCTTTTCTACACAGAACAGCCCAATGTGAGCTGACTAATAAATGCATTATCTTTTTTTTCCCTTTCCTAGGAGGGTTTGATATGGCAGCTCCATAGATCAGCCTGGTCTCCGGGGATATTTCTGCCCTAAACAAAATGGAAATTGTCTGCCCCATCACAAGTCCTTAGTGACTCATACAATAAAGAGAACCCATAAATATTTTGGTAATTACAGTCCGTTCACCTAAATTCCATAAGAAGCAGAGCACTTTGTCCCTTCCTGTCTTCAAACAGCGGCCACGTGTTTGCTGTTTGCTGCTTGGGCATCTCCACAAGCACTGGGCTCCCCCGTAATGGTCAGTTTTGTGTGGCGTGCCTTCAGCTCGGCGTGCGTAGTTAGCAACAGCTGGGAACATTTCATAACAAAAGCACAAAAAGCTGTGCAATGTACAGCAAGTTAAATGCTGTATTTCCTTCTACCTGGTCTGCATATTGCCTTTTCCCTGGTAGGTTGCTTAATGTCCCTCCACAGGTCACCAGCCCCATGCAGCAGCCACTTTCCCAGGCACCTCCTTCCCAGGAACCTGGAGAGCCCTGCGCCCGGAGCGAGCAGCTGCTGAAATCTGCTGTAGGCGGGCTCTCCAGCCCTCTGACAGTCCTGGAGATGAATGCATTTTATAATGTTATTATTACCGTGTTGTTGTTAACATTTTACTGCCTGTCGTCACCACTCTATGAGGCAGAGCGAGTTATACATACGTCCGATCTGGGTGACCCACAGTCCTTTGGACAGTCACTGCAGCCCACGTTATAGCCATTTGGTGCTGCATAAAATCACCGGAAAGACTAAAGTGGAGAATATGTGTTTTAAAAAGAGCGATGCGGTGCGGGCTTGGCCTGTGCTATTTCCTTTCCTCCCTCCCGCTCATCAGCTCAGGGTGAATTACAGGGTGTGCAGGAACACTTTTGAAAAGCCCTCCTGGAAATGAGCAAGTCTGGAGCAGTGCCGCCTGCCTTCCCTCCCTTGGCGGCGAATCTCTGCCCTCAGCCAACCTCTTGCAGCACACTGATGGCTTTGGGGACACGGGGGACATGGCCTTCCTTCTGCCCAGTCAGGGCAGCCCGGTAGATATGGAGTGGTTTTAAGCAAAGCGCCTTTTGGGGGGGATTTTTTGAACAAAGGGGCTGCGTCACCAGAGGGGTGGGCATCAGGGGAGGGAGGGGATTGTCCCCCTCATGAGGCCTCACTTGGAGAACTGAGTCCAGGTGTGGGGCCCCCAGCACAAGAAGGGTGTGGGACTTTTAGAGCAGGTCCAGAGAAGGCCATGAAGATGATCAAGGGGCTGGAGCAACTGTTCTACAAAGACAGGCTGAGGGAGCTGGGGCTGTTCGGCCTACAGAGCTCTGGGGAACCCATTTTGGCCTTTCAGTACTTGAAGGGGACAAGGACTCTTTGCTCCATCAGATAATGACAGGACAAGGGGGAATGGTTTTAAACTAAAAAAGGAGGGATTTTGATTAGAGATTCCTTCAGAGTGTGGTAAGGCACTGGCACAGGTTGCCCAGAGAGGCCTTGGATGCCCCATCCCTGGAGGTGTTCAGGACCAGGTTGGATGAGGCCAGCCCTCGAGCCTGAGATCAGACCTTGTCAGTCACAAAACTTTTCATTACGACTTGCTGCTTTATCGAATGCTTCATTTTCTCTATTTTTCATCCCCCCTTCCCATTTCCTCCTGCTACTTAAAATTTGTTTCTTGCCTTGCTATGGGTGACAGTGCTTCTAATCAGCACTTTCCTTGTCTAATTGCCTCATTGCAAGCTTCTCCCTGAACCTGTCAGACACAAACTCACACTTCTTGCCTTACTTGTCACAAGAAAAATTGTTCTTTTCAATGTGTCTGGGTAGAGGCACAAGGACACTGAATGCTACAGGGAGAGGGAGGGATGGAGGAGTGACTGGCTGCAGTTACTCATTATGTGGTGTGTCTAAAAGCACCCCCAGCACCTACCTGGAGATACACAAAGACAGAAAAAAGAAAACTCTCTGTCTCAGAGACATCACAGTCCAAAATATATTGACACTGAAAACTCCCTGCGGAAGTTATGCCTGCTGTGACTATAGCAGGGAACACATGGATTATGTGGTGAATCAAGCCACCCATGGCAGGAGAGATTGTTCTGCGTGTTCAAGGGAACTCTGGGGACTTTGAATACTGATGCTCCATTTATGATTAATGTATCTATTGCATAGGGACCTGTGTGCTGACCTAGGCACTCCTTGTCTCTGTCACATCAGATGTGCTTATAGAGAAAAAGGGTTGCATGTTTTTGCTGTTCCAGTGCTGCATCCGTGTACAAAACTTCTGTCCTGTTCACACCTGAGCTTTGAGTTTTACCTCCCACACTCAATCCTCTGTTATTCACCTAAATTAGATTATTTGTGAAGCACGTTGATGTTCACCCCTGGTGACAGCAGAGTCTTTCAGGCCAAGGTATTTGTGGTTGTCATCTTATCTCCTGATAAGAAGATAACAGTGTTCCTCCACGCCACTGACACGTTAGCTTTAGCAGGAAGATTTGCCTATCGGAGGCTGGCAGAAAGGCAGAGCGGGGTTACACGTCTGTGCAGCTCAGCTTAGTGCTTCCTTGCTGAGATAAGTGACGACCTTGGTCTTACCTCCACCTGCTCTGCCTCGGACTAAGCAGGTGATGAGGCTGATGTCACGACTTCAGATCTTGCCCAAAGCAATTTGGAGGGCTCCAACTCTGTGGCGGTTACATTGCATTGGTGGCACATTGGCCTCGTCCTTCACATCTCATCCCACAGGAGCAGAGTCCTTCTGTGGCCCAGGACTTCTGACCATGCATGGTCAGGGAGCAAAGCTTTATTTGCAGTCAGTAATCTCTTTGTGCTTCTGTTCCTTGCCTACAAATGGCGAGACCACACCTGTTCCCTTTCCTAGCTTCGCCTTTGTGTTTTGGAGTGCTTTGAGGCTGGGACTGGAGATACCCCATGGCAGTGGGATTTGCAGGACCTGCTCCTGGGAACATTGGCCCAAGAGAGTGTCCAGGAGCAGGTGAGGTGGTCAGAGAGCAGCTGTGGCCTGCTAGGCAGGTGAGAGCAGGGAGAGATGCAGGGTGCCTCCAGAGGGCAGGGTATGGGGGGAGATCTACTGTGGGCCACTGCTATGTATTTTACCTGCCAAACAATTACTTTAACCTCCACATTTAGGCTATAAAAATATTTCTTCAATTAAGGAAAGATCTGCTGTTCACAAGGACAAAGATAAGGCAGCATCTTTTCCCTGTCTCGTAAAATTAATTTAAAATAAAAAATGTGGAGAATTCAAAGGCAGGAGGGAAATGAGAATGCATGTGCCTGAGCACGGTCCGTAGTCCTTGCCGCATGTGGCAATGCGTTGCAATGGGGATATTAAACCCCATTTAATATAATAATAATTTTATATAATAATATAATAATCAGGAGTGCCCAGCAGGAGCATCCCCAGCCTAGCCACCTTCAATGCAGCTTCTGCCAGGGCTTCCTCTACACCTCTGCATTTCGTGTCATTCCTCAGTCATTAGGCCTCGCTTAAGAGGGTTTGCATCACCCCCTGCTCATCTTTATAATCCTCCCCTAATTCTGGGCTTCGGCCAAATAGCATTCAGGCTTCGCTTCTTTTCCTGTACCTTCAGTTCTTTATGTGTTATTGAGTTATTCAGGCACTTTCCTTTGGGAAGATTTGACAATACCCAATGGAAAATGCAGTTTCTTACAGAGAAATTTTTCATTTGCTGAAGTTTGTTTGTTTGTTCTAAAAATCAATGTGAAATACATAACTTTTGCCAGAATAAAACCGATTAAAATAGGAACACAGCTCAAATATGGTAATTTTCTAAATGTTTTCCTTGAAAACAATGCAGCAAGGTACTAAACCTAGTTCACTTATGATACACTAAACACTGATGCATAACGGTTGTGCGCTGGACACTCCTCCTTTATCAGCGGGGCTCTCCAGAGAGGAATTCCTCTCGCACTTCTGAGTCATGGTGCACCAGGCTCATTACAGGGCTGCAGGATATTTTTGAATGTGCTCTTTGGAATTCTTTTATCCTCATTTTTGCAATGCGCTGGCTCTACTACAACTCCCGCAAGGAATGTAGCACTGAGGACAAACAGGTGTTTAATACTAAATTAACCTGGAAAAGTTCAGGGAAATTCAGCATATCAAAGCAAAATATTTTGACTTTTTTTTCCCCCCTATTTGGAAATAATTGCAATGGAAATGCCCAGAATACAGCATTCTTTCATTTTGGAACATTTTATTTTACACCTTCTTGCCCATAATAAATGCCTAATTAAAATTTTCATTGCAAGATGAGATAAAAACCTGGGGTAGAAATTCCAATTTTAACTCTGTTCTTCCTTTTATGGCAACAGAAAGTGAGGAGCCAGCAAAAACAGGAATTGGAGTGAGACTCTTTTCCCCCATATTGATCTCAGTGGGCTCATACAAGTGACGTTTAGAGCAATTTTGGGCAGGTACAAAGAAGGGATCATCACTGTTTAGTTTGAGAACAAACAAAGCCCAGAGACAGTTCTGACTAATGAAAACCAGCAGGAAATTTTAACTGTGCCCAGGCTCCATCCCTGACTTTGCAGAGTTTTTGGCGTCTCCACCAGAAGTCCACAGATAAAAAGTCTGACCCGTTCTGGGATTGCTCTGAGCTGTGAAACACCTGTTTCTTGGCTGTGCCTACTAAAATGCTCCTCCTCATCTTCACGACACTCACTAGCTTCACGGAAACCCAGGATATCCCCTTCCCCATCACCATTCTCAACTGGTCCCTCATGCATCACCCCCAGTCTACCTTCCTGTGCTGTGTGTTATGGTAAAGACAAAAGATATGACAAAAAAAAAATCACTATCGTCAGTGCTGCTGCAGGCATTTCTTCCACCAGGAGGGCACGTACTGATTTTGAACCTGTCCGTACATCTGAACGCCGGAGCTGGCAGTCTGTGGACATGACTTCAATCCCTTCAGCACTCCCAGGCGTAGGGTGCCCTCTTTTTATTTTTAAGACATGTAATAAAGCACAAAATTAATTCCATTTCTGATTTATGCCCAAAGCCACCGTTCTGTGTTCTTCCAGCTGAGATTTGATTGGATTTCATTAGATTCTTTCCCATCGAGGCAGATAATTTTCTTCAGGTTTAGGCTTGAGCGTTTCTGGGTTTGTATGAGTTTTGGGGGTTGTTGTTAAATAGCTGAAACATGAATCCATATATTTGTCTGTCTGGAGCTATTCAAACAAAAATAAAGTATCGTTTTTAAAGTGAAAAGCACAAGCTTTGTGTAGATGAAACCATTCTATAGTTTTTTATCTTTACTCTTGCTGTTTTTAGTAATCCTGTGTCATTAAAAGGAATTGACACAAGGTGCTTTTGGCATCTTTTTAACAGATCTAGCAACTCATTTACTTACCAAGATCCTTGCAGGCCTGCATTTACCAACAATATTAGTTTAGCAGCTATCATTAAAAAGTAAAAATAAAATAGAGTAGACATGCCTAGGTGGGCTGGCAAATACCTATCCTACCTGATGCTTCCAGCAGGAAATAAAATATTCCCGTCTGCTCTGTTGATCCTACCTCTGAGGACAGATAGGCTTAGCGATAGGGCTCTGGGCGGCCAGATAAGAGGCGCTGCAGTGAGGCTCCTTGTGCTGCCAAAGCAGCAGCCTGCTGCAATGCGCGCACCTGGCATTACCTGCATGGTCTGGCTCCCGCGGCCGCTGCAGCACAGTGAGCCCTCGCTGCTCTTGATCATGTTAACCTGACTTAAAAGCAGGCTGAGCATGGCCCTGACAAGATGTAACGTAAGGAAAGGGAAGGAGAAGAAATGGGAAGGAAAAAAAAATAATAATAAATACAAGAAGAAGAAGCAGTGAGATCGGAAGAGGGCAAGATGGGGAAATAACCAGAGGAGAAATAAGGTGAAGGGGAAAAAGCCACACGAGAGGATAACAGGGCTGAATTCAGCTCAGACTTGAATGCTTTCCCACATAACAGGACTAAACTGTCCTTGATGTTCGTACTGGCTCCTTGAGCAGGAGAGAAGTGCCTGAGATATTTCTTGAGCACGCCACAGGTCCTTCAGGAGCCAAAGGCAGCTGCTGTAGCCCAGCCCCAGGCTGCAAGGGATTTCGTAGCAATCACCCATTTCTTCAAGGTCTCAGATCACAGCCTGTGGCTGATTATAGAAATAAATAACTGGTGACTGGAGCCATCTGCTCTTCATTTGGTGATGCCTCTATGCCTCCTGTCTTAGCCAGATGAGCCCACCTGCACCCAGCACCTGCCCCACGGTGGATCCTGCTGCCCTGCGCACCATGGACCGAGTGCCAGAGTGCACAAGCCCTGCTCATCCTCCTCCTCCTCACCCTGGGGGAAAATCAATTTAGTTTCATTAGTTATTCAGGATGAGAAGAAGCTTAGAAGAAGAAAAAGTTACGGAGGTAAAGTTATTTCATATGGCCAGGGTCTGAGGCTCGTTGTTGGGATGGGGTGGAGGTTACTCTGCTTAGAGCCAGGGTATAACACAGGACAATCCGTGCTTCTCTCTTTCCCTTGTTTCCCTCTCTCACATTCCCCTTGTTTTAATCTTTTGCATTGAGTTATTCTGTGCAAAAACGATCATGGGAGTGAATTTTAAAAGGATTATTAATTTTACATTTTTTTTTTAGTTTGACTTTTAGCTCAAGTCAAAAATATTTCAGGTCTTTAGAGCCATAATTAGACATATTGTCCTTAACCAAATGCCAGATAATTTGTACGCACTTGAGGTAAATCTTTTGCTGGAAAGGTAGGCAAATATTGAAATATGTAATGAAAACAGAAAGTAGCATGAATAAAGAAAAACCCACAACTATTTTAAATCTTTTAAATTACTTTCTCTTCTGCCTCTCATTAGTAAATATTTTAGTTATTCTTGTACTGAACAAATCCTCCTTCCAGGGCCTCTGTCTGTCTTTCTCATTAACATTCTTTTTTTTTTTTTTTTTAAAAAAAAAAAAAAAAAGGTCATAAAGACCTAGTTATTTTTTAAATTCACATCCTATATAAGATTCAGATACAGGGCCCAGAGAGAGAGAAAAAGCAGTGTATTAATTCATTCTGGGCAGAATGAATTTTTTTCTTCCTACCTTTAGATGAGAGGGAGTTTTCTTTGGGCTGAAAACATTCAAAGTAAGTGCAGCACTTTGGGAAATGTCACATAAAGGGACTTTAGCGGGAGAGGAAAATGAAAAAGGATGGAAAACTCTAACAGTGACAGAGGTAATCAGAGAATTTACAAATTATTTTTTTTGACAATGTAGACAGCTCTAGGAGGCTGCCTTCCCTTTCAAGATAAAGTCACTTGTCATTCTGTTAGAAAAAGACAAGGGATGTGTCAGGAGTTATTTGAAATGTAAAGTATTGTTTTTAGCTTCTTTTTCTCTCATTATTGTAGTAGCAAAGTACTCTCTGTGCTGATGGAGAGACTGAGACTGCAGCAGGACCAAGGGGCCCATGGATTCCCCAGGGCAGGGATAGATCATGGAGAAAAGAGCCATGTGGGGACCCACCGCACGGAAGGCAGGGGCAGAGGAGTCGATTTGTTACAGCAATGAGGGGAGCGAGGAGCAGTCCATAGCTCTGTGATGCTGAGCAGCTCCTGGGGGCAAGGAGAGCAGCCTGGAGAAGAGGGACACAGCTCAGTATCAGGGATCCCCTGAGGACACAGAGGCTGTGTGGATAGCAAACCATTAAAAGATGCTCCAATGAAAGGTGTGAAGGCATTGAGTGCTATCACAAAGCCCAAGTGATCCCCTTTTCTCTGAGTCCTCCCCCTTCTTCCCCATGCTGACAAGGCTGGGTTTATTTACAGCTCTTCCTGCTGTTCCTCTTCCCAGAAAACTCCTCAGTGAGGTTCCCTTCTCTTCTCCACTGCCACCTGGAAGCATCACCCATGCTGTTTGCCCTTTCCATATGCCCTGACCCTTTCAGAATAACCCCACTACCCAGAAATCCTTTCCCTGGGCAGCTCGGGTACTGCACCTGCCTCTTCCCCCTGTCCCTGAGCAAAGAAGTCTCAGTACAGCTTTGGGTTCAATGCCAGCCTGCTGCCAGCCCCGGCTGTGCAGAGAGATGCTGCTGACGGGCTCCCAAGCCCAATGGCTCACTTCACCTCAGCACAAGCAACTCCAGTCCCTGGAAAAGTTGTTTCCCTGCTCCCCCCCCCAGAGAAAACACACCTTGCTCTTATGTGTACACCAACATGGGTTGCCCAGGCAGGCAGCGCTCTGGAGGGCACGGCCACCACAGCCTCTCCTTTCACCTCTCCCCATAGTGTCTGCAGTTAGCACCGGTGGCAGATGAGCATCTGGTAACCCGTAGCAACCAAGTTCCCTTATAGAATGGTTTTCTGGTAATTTCCTAAACCAGGGGGCACACTTATTTTTATTTTGGTTGGATATTGGGAAGAAGACAAGACCAGAGGGCGGCACCAGGTGTGTCTGTGAGCATGAATAATTAAGGTTGGAAAAGACCTCCAAGGTTGTCTGGTCCAACCGTCCTCCTACCATCAATATTACCCACTAGAGCATGTCCCCAAGTGCCACAAGAAACACATCTTGAGCATGCTGTGGGGCTGCATCCTCAGGTCAGGCAGTGCAGCTGTGGCCACCTTTCTCTTTCCAGCCCTGTGCTGAACCCAGGATCCAGGCGCTGGGGTTTCTGACTAGCCAGTCCTTCCAAATGTCACTGCAGCAATGGCAGGCAACTGCTAAATACCAACTACAGGATCAGGCCAGCAGATGAGATTAGATAGACGTATAGACAGGACGGCAGACGGGGAGACGGATATTTGTGCAAGTCGCTGTTACAAGATGAGGCTGATTATATTCCATTCTGGATTTGATTAGATTGCATAAGTAGACAGGCCAGCAGAAATGAGCTGCCTGGTAGAGCAGGACATTTAACTAAAGGTCAGACAAAATTGCCCTGGAAACTGGTAGATACAGCAAAGTGTAGAGGTGGAGCTCTTAGGGACGCTTTCTCGTAGAGACAGGAAGAAAGTTTAATTGCTGGAATTTCTGAGCGTTCTGTACGTGCCTCACCACAGAAGCAGCCTCTGGAAGATGCCCACGTTGCAGCACGTATGCTTTCTTACAGCATGTACACTTTCTTATAGCATGGGGACACCACGCCAGCACCCTATACCCTCCTCACCCAGGCAGAAACACCCCCAATCCTCCCCACATGGCCCTTGGGACCCCCTGCTGCCTTGTCCTTGTACGCAGCTGCCCTGAGCCCCACAGCAGGGAGAACACAAACTTCCCCTCTTGCCCTCCACTGATGTGACGGTGAGCAGGGATTCAGGGCAATACTCTCCCAGCCCCTGGTTATAAATGAAAGCAATCAACAAATCCAGAACTGCAGGAGGACTGCCACTCACACCCTCTGTTGACAGCATCTGTATTATCTTTCCATGTATACTTTTCCCCCCTCTAAATTAACTTTTCCTTTAAATACATTTTTTTTCCAGCAGGCCAAATAATTGGATTTTTCTTTGTTAAAAGAAGGGAACATAAATTACTCCTGTTGGGTGCAGATTAGGTTACGGGATTTCTTTTCTTCTGTCACCGTCAATGCCCCAGTGTCAGAGAGCTTTAATATTTAATGCATTCCTAATTAGTCTCCATTGGCCCAGGGCACTTAACAATACCTGACACCAACCATAGAGTCAAGTTCATTTAGAGAGCACAATTACCCAACCATCATTTCCATACTGCAGCTGGATTACCCATAAAATTCCCTTCCCAACCCCCATGCTCCCACCTTCCCACAGTCGCGAGTTAATTACAAAAAGAAAAAAATAGTATTTGATTCCGGTGACAGAAGATACAAATTATCTCATTTGGTCAGGGCAATGACATTTCTAAGACTCCTTTAATCGCTAGGAAGCTCTGCTGCGGTGCGCGGCATTTACCGACGGGTATCGCCACCTGTGTCACTGCTGCCTGGATGCCTTGTTGCTCTGCATGCTCGGAAGAGCTGAAGCTCATGCCTTCCCCATGCACGGGCTGATCATCTGGGAAAGGAGGAAAAAAAAAATCTGGAAAGGAAAATAAAATATAACTTTAAATAATGATTACTTGCTCAGGCAACTTTGATCAACAGGGCAAAGGTGGTTGGTGATGGTGATGGCAAAGAGCAGCAGTGGGCAGGGGGATGTGATGTGCAACCAAAACGAGGGCTGAAGGGAGAGCACGGCTTCTCTGGGTGGAGGCTGAGCCATGCACGGGATGTCCAAATGTTTTTGGGACCTAACCATGCTGCTATCCAGGTGCAGGTGTTGATAAATCCAGGAGAAACAAGCTATGAATCGCTGTCTGGGAGCACCAACATTTTGCTGTTGACTGTCGGGACAGTAGAAATGCAAAGTTCAGCTTCATGAATTCCCAGCTAGAAAAGGACTTGGGTTCTTTGCCCCAAAGAGCCCTGGGTATAACTGAGACAGACAAACACAGACACAAGAAAATGCACTGGGACATCACTGTTCCAGAGTACAACCTGAACTCCACCAGCCAAACACTAACATCTTCTGGTATCCGATTTATTGCCACCACAAATGTCTCTGTGTGGCAGACCTGCACTAACAATGACCACTGAGGTGCATGAATAACCAGAACGCTGTAGCACGATGAGTTTCCTCCAAGCTGAGAAGTCTCCCCCAGTTTGAGGAGGCCCCTCTGCAGCCTCAGGTTCTGGGCTGTAGCTCCAGCTCCCCTCTCTCTTTGGCCAGTCCCTTTGATAGTGTCTCCTCCTAACACAAAGCAGACTGAAATGTTATGAATTGAACCTTTTTTTTTGGATGGAATAATTCACTGAAACCAAACTGCTTTGTAGGGGTGTGCTGGCTTGACCTTCATTTTCAAAGAACAGCCACAGGAGCCTTCTGATGGATAACATCAACAAGTACAGATTATAGGAAAGATAATGCCAGTAAAATCTCTCGCCCCCATGTCTAATTTCAATGACAACAACAAATGCAAAATGTAGGCAGCATGCTGAAATATAACTTAATTTGAAACCTTAAAAAATTGTCAGTTAAAAAAAAATACTTAATATGTATTAATTAAAAACCGACATCAGTTTCCTCCTCACACTTTCCACACTCTTCTTCAAGGCTGCTGAGGATTAAACCTATGAAAGAGGATATTTTGCTAAATAAACAGTTACAGATTTCACAATGCCAATTTTTAAGTTGCAGTCAGTTGGAGCATTTGCAGCAAAGCCTGTACTCACAAATCACAGCGCTGCTCCCCTGCTTACGTAGGCTGCCTGAAATCGCTTTTGGTGTGATTTGAAGTGTTGTCTCCTGATCCAATCTCATTGACTTCAGTGGAAATTTCTTACCAATGTCATACTTTTTTTTACCTTTATTTATTTATTTATTTATTTATTTATTTCGAGAAAGAATCACCAAATTCCACTATCTAAATGTAGCTGGATATTCAGGAAATAACTCCCTCCACAACTTCTAAAACATCTTAAACTAGACATTAATGAAGCCAGGAAGCCCATCGCACGAAATCTTGACATTTCTCTCCAGTGAGTGGGAAATAACCATTTTTCCTGTTGTTGATGCTGTGTATGCAGCCCCATCCTCCACACATAAGGAGGCAGCAACTGAAGGGTTAATCGGGGATATTAACTTGTTAGACTGTTGATCTGCCCCGGGGCCATCGGGAGCTTAAATAGCCAACAGTTAATTAAAAATAAACTGACACTTTACTTTAAGGATAGTTTTAATAACCATTTATAAATGTTACATTAAAAATTCATGCACTGTTATCAACTCCTGCTAAGGATTTACAGCACAATGGAGGTGTTATGAATGTTTTATAGCTTCTGTGGAAAACCTCTTCCTGAACAGATATTTTCAGAGGTCTGTGTGTCTTTCCTGGGCTGCATCACGCGTACCCAAGACAACAGCAGCATGGCAAATACCAGCAGCTTCCCGAGATGCTGGGGCCTAAATATAGACTTTGCTCTGCAACATATACAGCTCGTCTTTAGGCCAACCTATCAGAAGCCTCAAATATCTCAAGGAAGTGTTAAAAAAGCTCTGAATTTGAGTTGAAAGTCGCTCGTTCAGCCCTGGTCGGTACGACAGCCTCGCTCAGGATCAGGTTTCTCCGTGGGGACGTCACAACCCCGGGAGGGTCACGATAAACAGCTGGGGGCCTCTGAAAGTGCAGAAAACATGATTACAATCTAGAGCAGAGCAAACAACCCAATGCTCCAGAGTAATCTTCATCAGCTTCTCCAAATGCGTGCACACAGAAGCAAACACGCTCACAAACACATCCTCCTGCACACAAACACATACTCGCTGTGCATGTCTATAAGCTTATCACGGGTGCATTTGTGCTCCTGTTTGCAGCTGAGGAGAGGCAGCAAAACTGCAGTGCTTTGGGCAAGCAGCCTGGAAAGCAGTGAGAAACCCTACAATGTGCTGTTGGGTCAGGGCTCCTGGGTCTGCCCCGGTGCTGCGGCGATGTGATGCGCGGTGCCGCCTCGCCTCCTTTCCATCTGCCGGGAGGATGCTAAATCCTTCCCGTCACTGTGGGCTTGCACAGACAAACCCATTAACGGGTGGGAGGTGGCGAGATGCGACGATGATAAGTGCTCCTGAAAAGGCGATACGCAAATTGGAAGTCTGATTGTCGTTATTAGGCATTTTGAAACGAGCTTCCTTTGACAATGGTGCTGCCCCTTTTGTTTTAGCTCTCCGCAAACACCGGCGTGATTGAAGCTGGCTGTCTGCAGCGCTTATGGAAAACAAATTCAGGCTTTCGCTTACCTGCTTCTCAGTGCTACTTCTAGCTCATCCTGCGGCTCGCACGGAGAGTGACACCTAGCAGGTGAGGCGCTGCGTGCTGCGAGGAGGGGAGCAGGCTGCCGAGACACTGCTTGGCACTGGGGCACAGAAGTGATTACATCCACAAGGTGAGGGCCTGAGCACCTCCCTCATGCTTGATGCTGCCCATGCAAACACAGGTCCTCTCTGTGCAGGCACTGATGGAGAACAACCTTCAGAGTCTGCAGCCAGCCACCGATCAAACTGGCATTCGTCCTACTGGCTTTTCCTTGTATGTTTGTGTTTTGCTTTGTTTTAGAGAAAGGGGTCTGGAACCTGGCAAGGAAAGGGTTAAAAACGAGTGAAAAATATTTGGTGCCAGGCAGGTTCAAACCTCTAATTAGGGTAATTGATAATACAATGCTCAAAGGTAGCAGAAGCCCTGAGACTGCTATGCAAACACCCCTGAAGAAGTGATAAAGACGAAGCAGTCATTTGCCCAGGTTTCTCTCACCAGATTTGCACCCTTAAGAGCAGCCAAGCCAAGCTCTTATCCTTCTTCCCACTGCAGGCCCTGCTCCTGGAGAGTGTCCCAGAGCTCCTGCATGGGGGCAGAGGCTGGGGGGTGCCAGCCACCACCCCACACCTCTCCTGGGATGTGGATGAGGTGGGTGACAGACACAGAGCTCCTGTAACATGCTGTCTTCACCCTGCTTTCCCACTCTGCGCCGTTCCCTGGATTATTCTCATGCAGGGCATCTTCTCCTCTTTTCCCTCCAGTGGTGGCAGTTTTGTTCTGATGGAGCCGTGAGGTTCACGAAATATAGCGAAGGGCTGTTTCTGCAAGGACTTCAAAACAGCTTGTTTCATTTGCTTGATTCCTTTCATCCTTTGTTGTCCCTAGGTTGTGCTGGACTCCCAACCGCTACCCAGCCTTATCTGCTCAAATTTCTGCTGAGGGCTTGGAGGCAGCACAGTCAAAATCCACGTGTGATACCCAGGCTGAGAGCTGCTACTTCCCAACTCACACGAGCGCCCAGAAAGAAGCTCAAAGGGACTTGACATGCACACACACGCACACGGCTGCCTGTGGATGCCACGGATGCATGCTCTGAAGCAGCTTCACCTGAGCAAACAGGAGGGTGTGCATGGATGCTCAGCAGATGCACAGCCCCTCTGCATGCACACAGAGGCTTCCAGCTGCTTGTGGACACCCTCGAGCATCAGCGATGCTCCGAGGTGGCCCCTTTGGGCATGCTGAGCACTAGCAAGCATTCTGCAGCCCGTCCACATGCTGCAAAGCACCTTCCCTCTGCAGGACACAGCGCCTGTATATATGGGACTCGCTGCTTTCAGCACTGCCTGGACCCCATATGGCTCACTTTCATCCCAGAGGCATGCATCACCACCACCCTGCGCCCCCATACACACAGCCAGCCCTCATGTACCATCTTTGTCACACCCCAGCCCACAAGCAAGGTCAGTCTTCTCACCGTTGCTGTGCTAAAACCCTCCCCCCACCATGGTATTTGCTTTGAGAACTTCTTGTACAGGCTGCTGCCTCTCACCCTGTCCCCCGTCCTTGCAGACAAGTCACTTCCACACGGGGACATGCGCTTCATCCATGCACACTGCAAAACCCACACAATATTCACACACCCCCCTCAGTGCACCGCTTCTTCCTGAGCACAAAAAGGCAGGAGGGGAAAATACAGGTACCTGTGCTTGGAATGAAATAGGGCCAGGACAGCCAACCCCACTCCATACCCACCCCACCCCATCCCATCCCATCCCATGCTCTCCACAGCCTTGTAGTTACTGCTCAGCTCCTGGCAGGTTTGTTGCAGGAATGTGCCCTCCACAGCAACCCCTTCGTGCTCCAGCGATGCTGTAGCTGCTGTGAGCCAGGAAAAAAATGGGATCTTACAGATCTAATTTGCAGATTTGCACCAAATCCTGAGAAACCTGGTGCATGCACTTTGCCCATCAAACCCAGACTTCTGGCAAACCTTTGCATGGATGCAAGTGGTGGTGGAGAGACTCCCTCACCTAGGAAAACGGGCGCTGTGCAGCATTCGCAGCCCCTACCTGGGCCAATTTGCTGCTTGTGTTATTGCCTCTAGAGGATTGTTGCCATGTGTTCACCCACCTGAATCTCCCTGCAGCATTTTTAATCTAATCTTCCCTGTAACTGCAAGGTGAGGGTCATTTATAGCTATTTTTCATAAAAACAATATTTCAAACCAAATAATAGTAATGCAGAAGAGAGAGAGGGAAAAAAATAAATAAATAAATAAATAAGAGACCTAAAACTTGTTGGAGAGCAGCAAGCACGCACACATTAAGCTCGGAGGCTTGTCTCCCTCTACTGGCCCTCAGACAAGGCAGGCAGGAGTCAAACTGCTTTTTAAGGTGAAAAATACAACAGAAACACCTAACACGGTCACCACCCGTCTCTTTTTTTGCACTTTCTGTCTTGTCAAGCACACACCTTTGAAAGAAACAGAAGCAATCAGGATGTTTTCAGAGAAAACATGAGGATGTGTCTCCTTTCTGGCATTATTGCACCACGCATTGTAGGAACCAGCACCAGATAGAACTCGCTCACCTTTCAGAGTTGGCATGCTCACTGCTGTGTATTTATTAGTGATCCTCCTGCTCTGATTTTCCAAGTCCCAGCTGTAGGTTTCCATCTGAGGTAATGAATCCCTAGCTAGCCCCATAATTTTCCTACTCCAGTTCAGCACACAGCACCCCCGATGTGTGCACCTCTGCAGCCCCAGCTGGCTGTGCAGACAGGCATTTCTGCTGGCCAGGAACAGCTCTGCTGGGCTTTTCCGTGGGTGTTTTTGGTATAAGGGGAGCAGAGCACAGGCAGAGAGCAGCCACATGCGTGGCTCTCATTTCAGAATGAGCTCTCGGAGGCACAAACACCACCTCTCTCTGTAATTTCTCATTCCCAAATCAGTCCTGGTTTTGTATCTTGAACATGTGTGTCCAAGGCGGGGGGGAAGAGTAGAAACTGTTAACTACAAATTTTTATGAGAGTGCTTTTAAACTCTAGACTTACCACAGCCTGCATCTGCCTCTAAGCTAATTTGAAATTACTATCCCCATCTTTATGATTTTCTTGAGAAACTGAGGTTGCTTTATATTGCTAATATTTGTACCTACAGAGCAGCCGTGCGCTGGGGTTTTTAATATGAGTCCTGCTAAACTGTGTAGTTCTTAAACATTTTCTAAATATCTGTGATGGGTTCTTTCTACTAGATAATCTTCCTCTTGCAATCTTTAAGAATGGCATCTATAATGCAATGAAATCCTGTAACAATGTTCCCTGAGTCCTGTGATCATCTGTATTGCAAACAATTAGGGTCTTTCGGTGCCTTGGCTCTCCAGAAATTACTCTTCTTTTTTTTTTTTTTCCTTTTTTTTTTTTTTTTTTTTTTTGGTTGAAATGTTAAAGGAAATCAATGCTGTTAAGAAAAAGACATCATAATTTGCCAGGGGGAAGGGCAAACCTGGTCATTTTTAGCCATCATGAAAACAAAAATCACTACCCCCAGCTTAAATATTATTGTGATGAAGTTGTTTTTCCAGTCGGAGTCACATTTGTGCTGGATACTTTACAAGCATACTGGTCTAACCACCGATAGGATCTCACTGACATTTATACTGATATGCCTGGAGGACAAGCAGTTTAGAGTCCTTATATTATCTCTATAACACTGCAGAAAAAGCTGAGAAATTTGCCATTTATGTTGCTTTTGCTTTTCGGATACTCTCCCAGACACAAAAAGGAGCAGAAGCTGCCCTGCAGATTTTTCAGGCATCACACTGAAATGCCGCCACCCCTGGAAAGGACCAAGGGAAAATGTTGATGCCCTGTTATGTAGTGCACACCTGAAATTGAGAGGGACAGGCGGGTAGCAGACAGTAAGGACTCAGTCTGGGAAATAAGAGGAGCGACAGCTAATCCCTTCATAAGAAGCTGGGAGGGAAGGGGTGGCCACACATAGACTGCAAGTGGATTTTCTGTTTTATACCAGAAATTTTCAGCTTAGATCATGTAAGCTTGGGCATCCATGGGCTTTTTTGATTTTTTTGAGAGGTCCGAGAAAGTCAGCAGAGGAAAGCGAGCCAACGGAAGAAAGCAAGCCAACTGCAAGGGCTTATGTCAGACTTCCACCTCCAGCAGGCAAAGCTTTAGGGGGCCTTAAACCAAAAATAGGGTGGAAATCTGCGTTTTCTTCCCAAACAGGTCAGCCAGACCCCATCAGCACCACAAGGTGGGGTTAGTCCAGCGTGGATCCGCCGCCGACAACCACCAGGTAGTGAATAATAATTGCAGTCCCACTTCCTGCAGCGATTCCTCTGTAGAGGTTTCTTATTGACCCAGTGCAGTTTAGCTTGTGAGATGTGATGAAATCATAGCCAGAGGGTTTATGGCAGTGGCTGCGGGCTATTAAAGCTCAGATGCCATCCTTAACTTGTGCTGGGGGCTCTTCTTTATTCATGACATGACAGCCAGCGGATGAGGTGTCAGGCGTAACACTAACATTTCTTGGCACCCATTGGTTTGTATTGCTCACAAAACTTTGCCTTATTTAGGAGACAATTTGTGTATTTATAATTAATATGGATTAGATATTATTATCTATGCAATATGGCAGGCAAGCAGTTTAGAGAGGCTAACAGCTGTTCAATAATGCAAATGATGCACACATAAATTACAGTTTAGTAATGGGATATTATTACCAACGCACACAAAAGTTCAGAACCCAGGGGTGGCAAGTATAAATAACCACGGCATGGAAATGTTCCCAAGCTTTCCCCAGACATGCAGCTGAGGTGCAGGGAATGGACCCAGGCACTGGTTCCTCCTGTATTCACCAACTGGCCTCGCTGTTCGCAGCAGCTATGAATGAATGGAAAAACAGCACAGCTGGCCTCCAAACAACCATCTAAGCTCTCTGTGCTTGCTCCCAGCCAAGAAAACCTCCCAGCGCTTTTGTTGGCACCTGGAGTTTTTGAAGAAAGGCATCGGGTTTGACAAACATTTTGTTGGGAGGGTTGGTCCGTTCTAAAAATGAGCCTCCCCAGGGAAGGATGTGTCTGTGTGGCCTCTCCTTTGAATTTTTCTGCCCCCCCGTATGATTTAGTCTTTCCCTTGCCAGCACAGGCTTCAGAGAGCAGGGGCAGCACCCGGGGGGCACGGGCACATCCACGCCCATGGCCGCCTCTCCCTGCCTGCACTGGCGCAGAGGTGGGGAACGCAAACTTGGGCTCCACAGCTTTAGAGCAGGGACAGAAATCTGGCTCTGCCTGAACTGCTGAGGTGATGTGGTTAAAGAAGGGGAGGCCTCTCTTCTCTATTTTAATTTGCCATTATCATTTCAATTAGAAGTTTGAGAATTTATGAGAATTTTTGAAAAACTTTGAATTTTTTGAGTTATTTTGTTTTCCTTTCTGTAACAAAAAACCAAAACCAAGTGTTCAAATTGTCATTATTTACAGGTGAAGGAGCTTTTGCCACCCAGCCAGCCTCAGTACAGCATCACAGTAATAGGTATGTGCAGAAGGGCTCTCAGCCACTCTGGCCTGGGTCTCACCCAGAGGGGTGTTCAGCAGCTCAGAGCTAACACACAGCTTTCTTTTTACCTGGGCTTCCTTGGACGTCTTCTTTTTTGCACCTCAGAGCTTTATCTAGTAGGAAGCAAGCAGTTGACAAGGCTGGGTAGCTGTTGCTCTAGATGGTAGAGATGGGGGTAGAGATGCTGTCGTGCCGGTGGAGCTGTGGAGAGCTGGAAAACCTGATGTGCTCACCGAGAGTGGACAGAGCCCTACGAGCTACATGGAGCACAGCACGTATATCTCACTAGGAAATCCCAGATGAAAATCCTAGCTCTATTTTTTCACTCCAGCCACAGACTTCTGCATTTAGACCCTGAGCTCTGTCAGCAAAGTGCCCCAAAGTAAGGTTTTTCCCAGATTTCTGGCTCAGACATTCCTGGTGAGCAGCGCCCTGTTAAGACTCCTGAAAGCTTCAGCTGGAGCTCAAGCTTTGTGAGACACCCAAACGAGGCAATCTCCAGGAAACCAGGACCTAGTTGTGCCTGTGTCTCCGGGACTCCTCACCCCAAACCCCAGGGCCCTGTTGAGGACAGGCACCCCTCTGCATGACCAGCACCTATCCCAGCAGGAGCTCCACAGGGCTGAGGGACACAGGTAACTTCTTTCCTTAACCTGAGCCCAAAAGAAACCAAGCACCAGGAGGATTTGTTCATCTCCTCTGATGAAACCAGCATGTTCATCTCCTCTCCAACATCCTGCAAGGGAATGGGAAGAGGAGGCTGCCAGCCCCACTGCTGGGAACCCGAGAGCAGCAGAAGTGAGGCACAGAAAGCACTGCTGCCATGGCATAGCCTCTGCCCTACAGGTGAGGAACATCATGGGGTTTGGCAACGGCTCCCGATGTGCTTGTTAAACTTGTCTAGGTATGTAAAATATACTGACAGGAGTCCTGTTAACAGAGCACATCCAAATCAGCTCCTCTGCCAATGTCCCCGTAAGGAGCAAAGGAGAGAGGAGGATGCAGGGCAATGTAGAGAGATTTGACTTTGAGCTCCCAAATCAGCTGTCACACAGAAAGAGATAACTGTAGGTATTTAAATGGGGTGGGAGAAAAGAGGGGAACAAGAGAGATGTAAAAGAAGAAAAAAGTGAATAGAAATTGAACTTGTCTTCAGGTTTAAATCTTCACAGGACACATATATATCTGGAAATCTCCATGAGCCAGAACAGCTATTGCCCATTTCCTTCACCGAACCCTCCTGCAAGGTGGTTCACCTGAGCAGTGCACCCACTCACTCCTTTCTGAGCAGCAGATAAGACCCACAGGTCTCTTTTCCATCCCAACTTGTATTTCTGCCTGCAATGACAACACACGGCAGAGGGAAATGCACAGCATTTCCCCCGTGTCGTAAATAAGGCTGAGATTACTGATGGCATAGAATAGGACTGACTATTGCAATATTTAATCTGCTGGGTGGGCAATTCATTAAAACAGATATCTTGGGCTTTAATCACTCTGCCAGGATGCCATCTGCTTCCCTCCTGCTCCCTCCTGGCTTAGGCCAGGTCTCGATATAGGAGGGGACAGCTTGTGAGAGGCTCTTTGGGGCCTGTGTCATAATTCATCTTGTGCACGCAACAGAGCAAGCTGCTTGGTGCAATGAATCCTACCACGTGCATGCAGCCACACGGCTCCTGCTCTTGCTCAGGCAGGTCTGGAAGAGATGGGGGGGCCCAAAGTTTGGGAACAGGGCTGGGAACAGCGGTGGCTGGGAGAGCTGGATCCCCTAACCTCCCTGCCATGTCAGCAGGGTTTGCAGAAAGCATCTGGCAGTCCTTTCAGAGGTGTTATGCACGGGTATGAAACCAATTCATCTCATCAGCTTTCTGGCTGTGAATTTCAGTGGCACGGGTCTTCTCCTCCAAAACCCATGCTCCTTCTGTCCCATGTACAACCTCAGAAACAACATTTCCACCCTCCAGATCACTCCTGCCAACAGCCAGAAAGAAGACATCAGGGTGCTACTGAGGTGTCTGACAGTGACCTTATCTGCTTCACGTCACACATCCAGACCCCTGTGCCCACCCTGATGGCACCCCGGTGGGATTTGGCTTGGAGGTGTCCTCTCAACACAAGCTCTGCCCTTTGTCAGGGTGTCCCCAGCCAGCAAGTCGAGAAGGAAAGGCCCATGGTGGCAGCTCACCTGGCCAGGTGCTCAGAAGAGCACCATGCTGAGTGGAGGAGAAGGTCCTCTCCAGGGATGTTAGCAGGGATGTTAAATAGGGCAGGAACAGTGATCTGATTTAGATCTGAACACAGACATTACCAAGGCTTGGGAACATCCCCTAAATTGATTAGCTCCACCTCTAGGTATGGACAGAGCAGGCAGTGAAGGACAATTCTTTCTCATGCAGCAGAAAAATGTCCCTATCCCTGAGCTTCACTGGAAGGATGGCTTCAAAGCACCTTGCACTGGTGCTGCCCGCTTTGTGCCACCCTCACAGCCAGGAAACATCCATTTCCCACAGTCTGAACCAGAGGAAGAATTGTTGGGCAGTTGTGGCAGCTGTCCATCATGGTAATCGTCTGCCTGATCATCATATGCCTCCATTTCCTACTTCTGCTGTAGCCTCTCCTTCTTGTCTTCACCCAGATCCAAAAAGGATCTGCTTTTTATTTAGGTACACAGGTCCTGCAGAACATCATGGGGACCTACAGAGGACTGTGAGCATGTATGAGGAGGTGGGTTTCATGCCTCAGATCCTTGGTTCGTTCCCTGCCAGGTCCCATCACGAATCTGGCTGTCTCCTTAGCAATACCTCCAGGGCCTGGGCTCTCCCTGTTGTTGCATGACTGAGAAGTACCCAACTGAGCAGTAGATGTTTTTAAATATAAAAGAAAATTAGCAAGTCTACTTTTTCACTCACTAAATAAATACTAACACAAAGAGTAAATATAATGAGTACCAAACTAACCCTTCCTTATCAATATCAACACATGAAGATTTTAAATCCCTCCAAAACAAATAGTTAGGGGAAACAATATACATAATAAAGAGCAACTTTTAATGAATATTTGTCATATTTGAGCAGGTTTATTTCGATTCGTTTTAGGGCATCTTGCACAGCACCTGGTCTGGTACAGGGAGCCCTAGCTGTGACCGTGACCACATGAAGTGACTGCAACCATTGGTACCCTGTGCTGGATTATGGAGGTTGTGGAAAGTAAAGACAATATCTCAAACATTCACACCAAGGTTTCAATGAGGAAAAGTATCATCTCTGCTTACCTTTCAGCTTTTGGCTCCTCTTGACACACCTGATCCACATATTCCCTTCCTGGTCAGGTATGGCTATATTAAGCTGCCTTTACTTAAGCTAAAAGCTCATTTATTTGTCAAGCAGACATGGAATTGGCCAGACACTGGTAAACAAGGGAAAGGCTGAGCAGCACTAAATGGTTTAATGTGTTCAGTGCTTCTCCCTATTGGCACCGCACTGAGAGACAGAGAGAAACCTCAGAGGATGGGTCTCTAATGCTAGCTTTCAGAGACAGCCAAGCAAAGAGACGGAAGAGTTCAATAAATTCAGATTCTCCTTGAAAGACTTGAGGAGGCTCACTAAACCATATGCCAGCAGAATGGGAAATAGAAATATCTCATACTGAGAAAGGCACTTGGGTCTCAGGGAGATTAAGAGAGGAATGCAGAGGGAAGGTGGTGGCAGTAGGGCAGATTGCGACGAGGAAGCATTTCTCTGGTATTTCTGCCATAAGGACTGAGGGATCCCATGGGTGACAAATTAAACATGTTATTATTCTCGGGCAAGATGCTGTCATTTTTGTTTGCTAAGGCTCCCAATTCTCAACCCACATTTTCCAATAGCTGGCCTACATGGGGAACAATTTTGGCTAGGCTGAACTTCAGGAGAGAAGGATCCTCGGGAGGCTCCATGCCTGCTGCACGGGGAATTTGGGTAGACTTAACTGAAAATAGACAGATGGTCTTAGAGTATTATGGAGCCAAGAACAAAGATGAATTAGAGACCCTCTCTTCCCCCAAAGAGGGAATTGTTATCAAGATTAGCATGAGTCATGCATGGGAGGAGATGTGGGGCACATCACTTAAAGCATCAGTGGACGGAGCTCTTACCACGGTGAAAAAGGCAACAGGATAATGGGGCAGAACACAGGATTCTGCCTTTATTTAAGGGAAAATGGCTAATACTAGTTGGAAATTGTGACATCAGTTTTAGTTACATGGCAGCTGGTACCCACTTGGTGTCAGAGAGCAGGGGCAGCTGGAGAGCTGCCTGCCGCACGCTGCCTCTTGCTCCCAGCAGCACGCGTCTCTACCCAACCTCCCTGGAGAAACTCCACGGACACAAAGATCAAGGAAACATTTAGCCAGCCAGGAGGGAGCACTGTCCCAGCTAGAAGTCCATCTTAACCGGTAGGGGTTCAAAACTAATTTGTCCATTTGATTTCCAAGAAGTTGATGCCTTCAGTGCAGCAAATGAGTCTTGTAAATGGAGGTCACAGCAGGGCCTGTTGCTTGCTTTTGCTCCTGTCAGGAGCCATGCATAAGGGCTTTCACATGCCACTCTGCATTTCAAACCAGTAATGGCAGCCTGGGATCCTTTAAGTAGGCCCTAATTAGCGCTGATAGATTTCAGGGTGCTCTGAGGCTAGGTTGCACAGCCTTTGCAGAGCTGGGAGGCAGTCTCCTTCATTGCTTGAATGACAAAAAGGTTCACTGGGACTGGGGTTTGAAACAGCTCAATAAAAGTGGTTATGACATGGCCACAGGCCTTGAATTAACAGCTGATCCAACAAAGAAAAGAGGTGAAACAGCAACCAATTAATGTTTCTTCTTGTGCAACCTCGAAAAGACAAAGTTTCAGAGAGCTTCAGGTTTGGATTTCAGCTGCTTACTGCATTTTCTCCAGTCCTTTGGATCTGTAAAGTTCTTATTTAAAAATGTGCCAAGTCATAAATTCCTGGTACTTTTTAACCCCCCGTGTGAGTGTGCTTGATAGTTTATGAACTGTTGCAGAATTATGGTGATTAGGTTAAGTTCCAGCAGCTTATGCTTTTAACTTGGCATGCTTCCAGTTGTGACTAGTATGTGTGGGTCGAAAGGAGGTGACCTATATGCCTTTGACTCACAGGACTATAATTCTGCATTGGTTCTATTCCGGTGGGGGGGGGGGGGGGAAGAATCCTGAAACTTAATAAATCCCAGCTTCCATGTATTTGTGTCACTGTTTCACCCCCATTTCCCCTTTGAGTCACCTTGCTAGAGGCATTTACCACCTTAATCACCCACTCCATTAGCTGTGGAGTTCCTCCACCCACACCAGCTCTTTGCTGAGAGCTGGAGACCTTCACCATGAGCTGGGATGTGCTACAGAAAAGCCGTAGTGCAATGTCATATGCATACTGACCCATCAAAGGCTTACCCACTGCAGTGGGTCACATTCTGTCCTGCTCAGACTACAACCCTCTTATTCTGTGCTATGTGTGGAGAGAAATGGTCTTGTCATTACTGCAGTGGAGGTGCAGGCTATTGGTAATGAATGGAAGCATGCTGGAGATACCTTTGCTTTTCTTTGTCACCTTCTCATACCTTCTCGTTGCAGTCACAGAACCGTGGGAATATGTGAAGTGCCACGTGGAAATATTTGGGTAAGCTCCTGTGTTTTCATTCCTAAGGCTGGGTTTAAAACTCTGCTCCAGAGCAGTGGCCTGGACAAGTCTCTGCTTTGATTTTTCTGTACGAAGGACCATAGCAATGCTGGTTTGTGGGTTATTTTTTGCCTCTTTGCAGACTGTACAGTCTCCATGTGTCTGTAGGTCACATAAAGACACAGGTCCCAAACTCATCTATGACCAGTGCCATTCTGCTGCTGACTCAGCAGCCAACATCTCCTTGCCCTGCTGGAGAACCTCTGTTGTACACAGCCAGCATACCCATGTCTGCACAGGATCCAAGAAGATGCACTGCTTTCAGGTGTGAAATAAGCTAGGATCCTGTGTTCTTCTTGAATCCCTGCAGTGGTATTAAACTAAAAGAAACAAACAACAACAAAAACACCAAAAAGAAAAAAAGTTTTGTGTTTGCAAAGTTAATGCAGAAGGGCAAAGGGCTTTATCTTCTAATGAAGGTATGCAGGAATGAGGAAAGAGAGGAAAAAACCCAAAAACTTACACAGCTTAGGGGGAAAAAAAGGGCAGTTAAGAAGGGATTTAATTGATAATGGTTTAGATAATGTCAAGTGAAGTTTCTATTCTCAGCCCAAGTGCAGATGATGAGGCGAAAGGACTAAATGTAGAAATTAAAGAAATACCCATTCAAAGCTAAACTGAGAAACCTTTTGTCACACAGAGAATCATAAGCAAGTGAGAAGTCCCAGCAGGAGAGGTTCTCAAGGCAAAATAACACTGGGGGCATTCAGGAAATAATTAGCTGGCTTCCTGGAGGGAGCAAGTAGTTGTGTGTGAGGAAAGGAGGAGTGTGCGAGAGGAGGGGGAGGACTGGAATGAGATAAGATTCTAATAGGAAGAATGGATGAGGAATGAAGGACTTTTAACTCGTTCTGTGCAGGGGGAGAAAAGTAATCAAGTAAGCAAAGGAAAAAGAAGATCTGTTAGGCTCAATTTAATGAGCTCCTCTGGAGTGGCAGTCTAGATCAGAGGTGTAAGAGGAGGCTCCTGGTTCAGGCTGAGATAAACTGTCCCCAGGTCAGAGCATCATCTCTGCAGGCGGCCACTTGTTGCAGAACAAAGTGACCCATGGGCTGCTCCTGATCCCTGCAGCCAGTGCACATCTATTTGTGGGTGTTTGCTTTTCCCAGTGGTGGTTTTGTTGTTGGGACCAGCCCCAGCAGGAGCCCCTGGGATGGCTTTGCTACTCTCGTTAGGCTGCACCTGCATGGTACTTGCACCGAACCCCATTTTGATCAGGGATAGCTGCATTTGTCAACGATATTATTACTGTCATTATTGATGCTGTTGCAAATCAAAACATTTCTGTAGGAACAACCCTTCCACCTTCCATGTGAAACTCTGTTTCACCTCTTTTACCTCTTTTCTTTGTTGCACCAACTGCTAATTCAAGGCCTGTGGCCATGTCACAATCACTTTTATTGAGCTGTTTCAAACCCAAGGGATTTAATGGGGTTTGGCTTCAGTGCTAAAGTGGAAGAAAACCTAAAACAAAAAGGAAAAACTTAACATGGCCAAAAGGCGTGAGAGCCACAGAAAGGCATTTTTCTGTATCAAATACATCTTCTGATTTTCTCCCTTCAAAACCATATCCAAACTGAAGCATGTTCCTTTTAAGAGAATGCGTGGAAGGTTTCCAGGCTCTAACCTTGAAATTTCTACATATTCTCCAGGCAGGGAGCAAGCAGCTTACCCCACCTGCCTGTCAACCCTTAATTGGAGCACTCACCTTTAAGGAAAAGAGTTCAACCTTTGGGCCCATTCAACAAGTGGCTTTTCAGCAGCAACTGCTAACGAAGGTACCAATTAGCACTAACTGTACTCGTAGCTTTTGCTGTATAAGTAGGAGTCTGCTACAAACCAATTGAGACCATCTCAGGATCTGACCTGAGCATTTAGCTCAGGCCACTGAACAGCTGCCAGAGGCTAATCACTGCACCCCATTACCTACCTCTGCCAGAGCTTAAACACTGACTGCGAGATCCAGGTGCAGGCATCAGTGCCCCTGGGACAGTCTTTCCCCATCCTCAGAAAGTTTCTCTGTCATTAACTGTCCCTCCTTCCCCAGTCTCACTCCAGTCTCAGTCTGGAAGATGCAATCTGTGCCAGTCTCTGGTTTGATGCAGTGTCCTGTTAATAACACATGCCAATAAAAAGTAGACTGCAAGCAGTGTCTTTTCTGGAGTGGTTCAGAGCTGCCACCTACCAAGCATGGATCTGATGGCTTTCAAATGTACAGGTCAAGGCACTAAGAAGGGGCTGGAAGAGCCTTGCCTAATCTAAAGACTACAAGGACTGAGACTGTGGAATAGTATATAAGTCACAGGCAGAGCACAGACACCATTGCTAGAAATCCTCCTCCATTATGAATGTCAACAGCAAATGGTCTACATCAACATATATACATTTTGAGTATTTTCTAGCTGTCTCTAAACCACCATCTCAATCGCAAAACAACCCCAAGCTCAGGCCTGTCTCCAAGCCAAGGAGCTTCCCACTCTGCTTGGGTGTAGAAATCAGAGCAGATGTCTCAGACAGACGTCTTTCTTCCCCCAAGTGACCAGACATCTCTGTGGGAGGGCTTGAGGCAGCCCCTTCCCCAAAATAAGGGCCATCCCAAATCATCCTATCAGGAAATCACTGTGCCTGAGCAGAGAAGCAGTCTCCTCCCTTGCTGCTCTTCTGCAGCCTGTTTCCATTCCTCTCTATCACAGCCTACCAACGCAAACAGCAAACACAGTCCAGCACCAGTCAGTGTTAGAAAAAGTTCACTGAAGCCTAAATCACACTCCCAGGCTATCCCTAAAGAGATGAAGGGGAATAGGGCACTGTGGCTGCAAGCTACACTTTAAAAGGGACAGAAAGGCAGGAAAAAAAATAAATAAATAAATAAATAAATAAATAAAAAAAGCTTCAGTTTTCCCCTGAGGCCCCTTACAAGGGGTACAAGGGGTAAATTAATGAGGAGATACAAAGACTGGAGATTAGCATTTGGGTTTAGTGAAGGAGAAGAGATTGTAGGAGGTCTGGGAGGGGACAACAGAGAGTTTACAAACCCTTTAATCTGGCAGATAGCGGCTGTCGGGGATGCATGTTCCAACCTGCTCCATGACACTGTAGATCATGTTAGCCTTTGTGCTGGTTTAATTGGAGCTTTGCAGTTGCCCTTGGTCACTGCTAATTGCCTTAATTGAAATGGCGCGCATCTGCGCAAGTGGGAATACATGCTTGTGTGGGTTTAGAAGGAAAATATATCCTCAGCGTTTCCAGCCATTGTCCGACGGGTTTGGGCTGAATTATGTGATTGCATCAGCTGCCTGCTGTGCTTTAGAAAAGCTGGCTGGATTTATTGCAAGCTTATAAAAACCCAGCTTTAAGCTGCATTGGTTGCACTTGGTTACTTAAGGGAAGGGGAGAATAGAAAGAAAATGGAGCAGTTGTCTGATTTGGTACCATTCATCCTGATGCAGTGGGATTTCTGTCCGCACCCCTTCCCCCTACTCTCAGCATCTTCCTCTCTGTCTGACTAAGGCTTGTATGTACTGCAAACTGAAGCCCACATTTTATGCATGGATTTTCTCCAGGCTGAAGGCAATGAAACAGGAGAGTTCAGAGTGCCTTAGAAATATCTCAAGGCTCATTTGAATGGAGGAGGAGGAGACATAAAGTCATCTGTCTTCCCTACCTCTGAACACATGTGACCTTATCAGGAAATTGAGCACATATCTCAGTGCATCCCTAAGTGCTCGGCCCCTCTCCAAGCAGGACAGAGCCTCAGGCACTTGGTGTAGTTCCCGTGAGTCCCATAGTGTGCAGCCATGGCTCAGTGGCAGAAGATCTGAGCTCTTGGTCCCTCAAGCTTCTTCACTAGAGACACAAGAAGACCAAGTTTCCCATGTTTCAGCTAACTTATTGTTAGGAGTTGGGCTCCTAACACTTCCAGTCACTTGCCAGATGGTCCCAGAGGATCTTCAGATATGCCAACATCTCTGCATTGAAGAGTGAAATAGAAAAAAAAAAAAAAAAAAAAAAAAAAAAAAAAAAAGAAAGCTATTCTCAGGACCCCTTAGTATCCTAAAAGTTGATTTTGCCATTTTAAAAAATACTTTTGCATTTTTAAAGTTTACCCGTGAGACCAGACAGACCACAAGACACAGATGCTACTCCCCCATTCTTGAGTTTGGGGCTCGGAGCACTGCTGGAGTGAAAATGAACTCAATCTCTCCTGCTGGAGCTGAAGCCAGGAAGAATGAGAGTTTATAACCTCATGAGGATGTGCAATTCCTGTTTTCCAATTCTTGCTCCAGCAGCTTTGTGTAAACCCATGTACCCTAAACCATGTGGTGCAAAATATGGTAATGGCTGTAGTGACAGGTATCTCTTCTCCCTAGAAAGTGCCTTTTACTGTAAACAATTGCCTATAATGGTGTGAATTTCCCCAGAAAGCAGAGTCAGTCTCTCCACCACCTTGCTGAAGGCTCTAATCTCTAAACTGTCATATGAAAGCCATGATTGGAGTCAAGGGAAGCCTATATTTAGCACTGAGAAGCTCAAGCAAAGGGCAGGACTTCAGAGCATCTCTACATGGGATTCCCATGCTGACAGCTGACTGCCTAGGATCTTCCAAGCTCTTTTGTTCTCCCTCATTTCACAGGTAGACAAACTGCTGAACTCAGGGTCACAGACTGTGCTCCTGATAGTAACCTAGGAGCTGGGATGCCATCCCAACTAAATCCTTCAAATATGTGTGAGCCCAGGACTCCATCAATGCAAGGACCTGGAAGCTTGCACAGGTTTTGGCATAAGGAAGCTTTGGCAGCCCACAAAGATGCATCACTTTGAGTTAATTTATAAGAACTTGGACAGGGAGAGAGTTCATTTAATTGAAAGATGTAATTATCAGGTGTTGAAGGCAACGGGGCTCATTAATTTCTGAGACATGCTGTTGACTGAACTGTCCTCATTTTCATTTTTCACTCCATATCAAGGCTGAATCCATGTGTCAGGGAGGCTAGAAGAAATGAGACCATTGTCAGTCTTTTGCCTGTTTTATTTTCCAAAAGGCAGAGGTTTTTCTTCAGCCCAGCAGTAACCCCAGAGTGAGTGGGCTTGCTCATGTCATATGACAGAAAGGCTCCCGTGGGGACCTTGGCATGATTTTATTTGGGCCTGGACCCAGATGACTCCCAGAGCGTCTGGTAACAGAGTAGATTGGGCTAAGCTGGAAGGTGATGGTGTATAGATGCCACATCTGGCGATGGAAAAGAAGCTATGATCTCCCTTCATATCTTTTCACCTTCCCTCAGCTTTAATGCTTATATTTATCCTTAAAGCAAAGATGCTTAAAGGACACAGGGGCTGCTACAGATGGGAATCCATTCCATGGGGAACCAGGAAGGAATTGTGGCAGTTTTGCCCAGAAATCCAGACCACAAACCTCTCCATCTGGATTTTCACAGCCATCCCACTTCTGCCACCTCTTCACCTCTTCTCCCAACAGAAACTGAAACTACCTTGCCACCACCCTCCTCACATTGGTATTCCCTCCAGCCTGCCAGTCTGCACTTAGATTTATGATTTATTTAGAATTGGATTACACTGAGGCTCAAGGCCAGCACTCCCTAATCTGTCACCGTCCCTGCCATGGCCATACACAAACATTTGTTTTAGCTGCGTCAGCATCTCTGGCTCCTGAAGAAGGACGCCCATTGTTAATTGCTATAGCAACCACAATTCCGTTTTTTTTTTTTTTTTTTTTTTTTTTTTAATACTCCTATCCCTGCCGAAAAGCATTGGCATTGTCAAGTGATAGATATTTATAACTTAATATAACAGTGGCACGTCTAAGTTATGCCACTGAAATGCATCACAGCCAGAGTTGTTCTGTTATTTGTTTTTGTGCTGAATAGCAGCAAGCGCTCTAAGTTATTGTCCTCACACACCCATAAAAAGTGAAAAGAAGGGTTGTATAATTGTTGCTCATATTTATAGCAGTTGGATGCAGGGTACCAGGGCGCAAGGAAGTCTCCTTTCAGCAATGTCACTCAAGATGATATTGAGGGCTACGCTCCCTTCAAATGCGCTGATCATGAATGTCTATTTGGATCGGGAAATGAGGTTTTTGGGTTTGGATGAACAAACCGATTATGCCAGGGATATTTTTGGCTCCAGCTGGCTAAAGTCTGATGAGCTAAGACATGAGCGTGCTCAAAAATGTGGAACCAACATAAAATAATGAGTAAGCCCTTTGAAATTACTAAGCACAAGTGCAAACCAGGAAACGACAGCCCTTCTGTAACGCAACATGACACAAGGGCACCAAACTCTGCAATTAACCTTTTTCCTATTACTTTCTAGGCAAGGCCCTGGGAAGATTTGCTCTCAAAACCCCTTGGGGGACACATGGCATGCCGACCACACACCCATCATGGACCAACCTGCCAAGGGGTGTAGGTGACTCCTGAGCCAGAAAGCAAGCTACAGTATAGGGTCAAGCGGGCTGGAGGAATGGCCAAGCAAAAAGCTGCCATTGTGAGGACTGGAAGAAAAGCAGGAAAGCCAGGGCATGAGAAATAATCTGTGGGAAAAGAAATCTGAAGGCAATGGGGGTCAGATGGCGTGAGAGAAAAGAAGCTTAGAAGGGTGGCCAGAAATGGGAAGTGCTGTGAAAAATCTGAGTGGGTCATGGCTGTAATGTGGCCTCTGGTCAATGGTCTTTGCATGCTGGGGGAAGCTCTGTCCACAGATGTGACAGCATCATGCCAGAAGGAAAACTAGAAATCAGTGAGGGCCAGATAGGAGGACTTAAGATCTTACTGAGGTCATTGGCTAGATTAAAAAACACTTAGAGATGCAAAGGAGATTTGGAAGGAAGAGTGAGCCAGAAGAATGGGTTGGCTTTCTCTAGAGAGATGGGAATGGCCCTGGGGTTAACAAGGCACACAGGGACAGTGCTGAAGCCATTACACAGAGCATCTGAACAGGGCAGAGCCAACAGGGTGAAGATCAAGGAGCCTCCTAACAAGAAATGCAGCCCTCTATGTCCAGGTTCAGCTCCTCATGCCTCACCTTCCCAGGGTCCCAAAGCCTCCTTTCCATGGTGCTGCCAGTGCTTTGATGACCCCAGGCTGGTGGCCATGGGCGTTCTGCCCAGAGCTCCAGGAAGAGAAGGGGAGAAGTAGAAAGAGTGCTCTAACAGACTGTGAAGGGAGGACATGGGATAACATGAAGACCTGTCTCAAAGAAAATAAGAGATATCCCTCCTTAGTTTGAACCCACGCTGGGATCAGGCACATTTGTGTCTCTCTTAACACTCTACTCATGGTATGAGCCCTTTCAGTGCACATCCTCAGAGGAAACCTGGGGTAGACTATGATCACCTCCCCCTCCAGAGTGCTTTTTCCCTTGCAGACTACCTTTATGGCTCAGCTTCTTTAATGAGGTATTCCTCAGTCTGCTGTGGTTTGGGATAGTTCCTGGCAGATCAGGTTGCTGACCTTATGTTGGAGGGGAAAGCCTTCCAGCTCAGCTGCTCTGGTGTGAGGCATCTGACATAACTTCCCAGCAGCTGTTAGGTGGACGGGAAATTGCATAAGATGTGGCTTGTGGGGCTGGGGTGGGATGAGGTAGGGCATTTCCTTAAACAGCTTTAAAACCCATCAGTGATTTGATTTGCTTTCTGAGAAGGCTTTAGCTCAACAAACAATTGCAAACTACACAGTCGCAAGGTAAAATGAAAAGCCCATGGGCATTAATTATATATATAGATATTAAAAAAGAAGCTACTGCTTAATTATTGTTTGCAAATCTCGGTATTTAAATTGACTTATTTGCAAATGTCTGTTTAGAAATTGACTTTGTAATTATAAAGTCGGTGCAGGCATATCACAGGCCCTGGAGGGGTCTCTAACGAGGAATGATAATGTACCAGGCAAAGTGAACTATCCTGAGCTGCATTTTAATAACCAAGAGGTGCTTGGAAGGGGGAGCGGAGGGTCTGCGAGAAATCCCAAAGCCAACAAAAGAAGCAAGCTATGGAGGATAGAGAGAGATGGCTCCACAAAGCAGAGGGCTAACATGTTTGAGAAGGGGCTTCAGGGGAAAAGGCAGCTCTTCCTGAAGCCCCAGCAATAGGAGTGAGTTGGCAGCAAGCTCGGTTTCAGCTCTTGAATGAGAATGAGGCAGTCTGCTGGCAGCAAACCGCCGACTGCTGAAGGCTGTAGCTCCCTGCCAGTGGAAACGACACTGTCGGGCACGTGTCCAGCCTCCCCCTCTCAACAGCACCCTGTGCAGCAGAGGGATGGGCTCACACTGACATTCATAAAATCTTCCATGGGGGCTCACTTGCATGCAGGACTGAAGGCAGCTCACTCTGCCTGTTCTCCAAGCTGTTAGGAGTTGAGGTGGTTCCCAAATCTAACAGCCCTTTCTTGGACTTGAGGATTTGTTAACCAAACTCTATGGTTGAGGGCCACCTCCAAGAGAGCACGGAGACATCCAGTATCTCCTTGTGTCTGTGCCTATGCTTTGTCTTCTGGGGCAGGTAACCTCCAATGGGCTGCAAGGTCTCCTGGTTGAAGAGTGGTATATTTTACCAGGCCACAAAGCCTTGATAATCCCACAGCATGTGCAATACATCTTAAGATTTAACTTCTGCACATGTCCAAGAAATATAAGTACACTAAAGGAGGAGTAAGAGTGTTCTATCACCTTTTCTTCACATCATCCTTGACAACAGCACTGCTAGGTCTCCAGATCTAGTGGCTATTTTTTCTTTATGGACCATCCCTATTAGCTTTAAAGGCAGCCACTGGCCCATGATTTCTTGCATAGTTCATTAACCAAGAGGGAACAAAGCTTGGCTGCTAGGCTGCACATTAGCAAGATCAACAGCTGGCCGGGTGCAAAAATAATAACTAAAAAAATTACCATAAGCAAAAGCTCTGGGTTTTTGACTCGTCTGCTATGCATAGTCATGTTATCCCTTATTCGTGAGCATTCAAATGGTGCCAGTATATTCATGAAAATGTGGCAGCTCAAGACAAGTTCTGAAAATTAAACAGGATCCAAGATCCTGCTGGAGCAGGATGATATTACACTTTTGAGCAAAATCATATGTAAAAGTGTGTTCCTTGTGAAATTAAAGGCAAACACCCACACACCTTTACTGACATCGCTGGGAAGGCAAAGGAACTATGTGAATCAAGAAACAACTGTTTCTCTGACCAAAATAGCTGTGTCATTACAAAGCACGACTCTGAGGGACTCAACAGCCTCCTGATCTGCCTCTCCAAATGTTAAGCCCTGCTCAGTGTTTGCTGTCCATTCCACTGTGCAGCCTGTGCCTATTAAACACATAAGAAATTCTGCTTGGAACAGCATTGTATGCCTTGTTCAAGAGAGATAAGAAACCCTACCAGTTGCAGCCAGTGACATGGAAGACCCAAATTCCTTTATGTCCGCTTGAGCTGGCCAGAAATAATCTGTCTCCCATCTGGAGGCCTGGTAGCTGTATTAGGACAGAGCTATGAACATAAAAAAGCCACTGAGAGATATGTTTGGAGGCACATGGCCTTGGACATTTTATGCAGCCTCTACAGTGAAACTATCCTGCTCAGTCATACTTGGATTTTCTGGTTGTCAGTTGGTTTTCAGTTATTTCAGTGAAAAATTAAAAGACAGGCAGGAAGGCAGGCAGGAAGGCAGGGATGGAGGGAGGAAGGGAGACAGGGAGGGAGGAAGGGAGGGAGGGAGGAAGGAAGGAAGGAAGGAAGGAAGGAAGGAAGGAAGGAAGGAAGG
>CM021781.1:3954784-3978334 GCA_011076525.1 Nettapus auritus | reverse complement strand
AGGAAGGAAGGAAGGAAGGAAGGAAGGAAGGAAGGAAGGAAGGAAGGAAGGAAGGAAGGAAGGAAGGAAAAAAGGAAAAAAGGAAACAAGGAAAAAAGGAAAAAAGGAAAGAAGGAAAGAAGGAAGGAACTTGTGTTGAATTTTAAAAAAGGGAATAAACTCTGAACATCTTGATTAAATTTGAAATGGAAGTGTAAGCTTCTTTTCTAATTAGTTTTTAAAAAATATGCATTACATCTCAGTATCAACTTATATAAGAGAGAAATTATCTGCTGTCCTTACACAACTGCAACATTTCCTTGGCAGGCCTTCATGTTGTTAAGAGATGTGTGCAGTCGCAGCAGCTTTTCCAAACACAGGTTTCAGAGTGGAGGATCAGGGCAGCATAATGTGAGCCTGAACAGACTCATATGGTCCTCCCCAGGTGGGTTCCGCTCAGAGATTTGCAGCATCCTATTTATTTTTATTTTCCCCAGAATCCTTCAACTCAAGGGTTGTGCTAGGACAATAATTGTTCAAACAAGAAGCATATTACATCTCATATTCAGGCATTAATTAAAGCCATCCAAGATCTCACAAAGTTTGTCGTTGATTCAGAGCGAATGGGACCTGCAGATAATTAATGACTCTCAATGACAGTTCTTGAAAAATTGGTTTCTGGCAGCAATCAGCATATGCTGGATAGGTTTCTACTTTATAAGCCTGTTCTGTTCTTAAAGACACAAGAAACAGTGAAAGCAGGCTGTTCTTTTCAATATTAATTAGACCATTATTTATTTGGAAAAGAGAGTTTTTTGTTTTAGATACTTACATGTCAGCTGCTGAGAATTCCACCCTAAGTCACTTAATAGCCCATTAAGAAATTGTTGTGATGACTAATTATGTATTACAAATCCAGAATCTGTTTACTAGATAGCTTCAGTTTTATTAATTAATAAGATTACTGCTTAGATCCCAAGCCCGTGACGCCTATTCTGGCATTGTCTTAAAACACAACATATGTGAAATATGATACATCTTGCATTTTCCTATTAGAGTGCTTTAAGTTCCGTCTAAAGAATATGACTGTTCTGTGCTTCACTGTGGACAGATCATTATGTCTGATTGCAACTAACAACTAATAGCAAATACTAATGAAGGGCTTGATTTTACCTTTAGGAGCAATGGAGCTGTAGACATACTGTGCCTTTGCTTATCTCTGTGCTACCAGTCAAAATGAATAGTGACAAGCCACAGGACAGCTTGGCTAGCTTGAGTAGGCCAACTGATGAGACGAAGGCAACCCAGACCTCAGCTCAGGTGAGCTACTAGAGTACAAGTCCTCCCGATGGACCTGAACTAACGTTGAACCAGGGCTTGATGGTTCCTTTATCACCTGATCAGAAGCATACCTCCATTGCATAACTTTAGAGACTCTCCTGAATGAAAAGCTTCATCCTGCTGTGCTTTGTCAGGGAGAATAGGTACTGATTGTCTACTGCTACTAAATTTGATATCAGATTGGGTGTTAACCATGCTTAATTTTGTAGGAATTTATTCACAAGTTCAAATCCAAACCCTTCTCTCCCCACACAGCCATTCAAAGGCTTTTTTCAACTTTCATGCCAAGGCTAGATGCTATAGTACCCTGCCCAGATGCCACAGCTCCACTACTGCAGCCCCAAGACAGCCAAGGTCTCTGCCCAAAGGAGCCCACAGTCCATGTTGTGCTCACCAGCCTCAGTGGGCTGACTTTGAGGAGAGCACTTTGGACTTTCTCTGTGTGGCAACAGCACCACGTCTAATGAAAATCCATACTGAGAGGGTATGCAAAGGTCAGACTCGATTAATTCTTTCCAGAGGTTCCTCCACAATGTCAACATTGATCTGCTTCCTAGTCGCGCGGTTTTCTCTCGGCTGACAACCATATGCCAGTCAGAGCCCTGCTGTATTGTACATTGTAACAGATATGGAGATGGGATCATTAAAATACCCAGAGAATACACAGCAGGTCATTGTTTTGCTGCTTTTGCTGAGAAAATCTCACTGTCACACTGATGAGTAGACGTTAGAGGCCAATCTTACGGTAAAAAAGTTAATCCTACAATGAAATTGGATGAAATGCTGGAGCATGGGGATCAGTATATGGGTCTCTGTGTTGTCTATGCTAAAAAATTGCTGCTTTATGAAGAAGGCTTGTACAACAGTCAGTGAAATACATGGGGATTTTATTTCCAGCCATACCCATGGGAAAATAAAAACAGCCTAGTCTCTATGAGTGGTCAGTCTCAGGGCATCTGTCCCAAACTGCCCTTGGATGGTTTTTCATTAGGGATGGCTTAGGGCTAAATGATTTCCTCATACCAGAAGAAGGCAAGCTCAGCCACAGCCTGTCTTCCTACATATCCGACAGGACTTTTTGGAGTCACACCAAATTTCCATGAGTCTGGCATCATGTTAACACTGCTTTTTGGCTCAGACCTGCAACATGTAACTGAGGCATGCTCCAATCACACCTCAAATCCATTTCTCATAGGCTTGGCTTGGGTCTGGGGACGTGGTTTTATCCCCTTCACCATTCAACTATTTCTTGCCTGATTTAGTCGAGGTGCAACCACTGTTAAGAGCCTCCGCTAATGGGCAGGGACCTTCTCTTTATAAATACAGACTTGGGAGGCTCGGGCTCTGACAAAACCTACTTAGCATCTCCAAGTAATGATGATCTATTTTAACAGTGACCATTATTATTAATAAAATCAACCAGCCAGGACTCTGTCATTCTGATGTACTTTTTAAAGCCAGCTTCACCATTACTCAGAAATCCAACTTACTGTTCATTTTCTACCCTTTTCAGTTTAAACTTAAGTCAGATTAAATTGTTACATGAAAAACAGCAACAACAACACAAACTGCTCAATAAAAGAGTTAAAAGAAGGAAAAAATCAGAGAAGAAATAGATTATTTTTTCTTCAAAATGAAGGTTGTTTCACCCTTGCAAATAATCACCACATGACAAAGAAAACGCATGCACTGAAGATATATTGAGGCTCCTGCTGTCCTAAAGGTCACAAGAATACATGAAAGATCTCCTTGCCAGGGTAAGTGGTGCCGAAGAAAAATGCATTGAGAATTACTCACCTTTCCAAAAAGTTGCAGACAAATGAGTACGGCCTTTCAAAGGGGCGGCATGACCAGATGCCTTCTTTAAAATGCCTCTAAAGGCAACAGGAAAAAAAGAAGTCAAATTAAATCATCAATTCAGCAATATCTTTGCTACTCAACAAGCTGGCATTTCTAGAGAAACAAAGGTTGAAAACAATCCAGAAAGAGATGTCCGTGCAGAACTCGGAATCCTTTCCATGTGCTAATCTATTCTATTCGGTTCTCATGTCTCACCTGCACCGCGCCTCTGCGCATTTCCCAGCACCGCATTAAACAACGCGTGCACGTTGCTGAACCTTCTGCTCTGGCACTAACTGCTTTGACTTCCACAAACACGGCGGCCAAAAAGACATCACAAAAGTACCTAACCTCATCTTGAGAGCGGGAGAGGGAGAATTATGAGAACGAGTTTAAAGGAACAGAAAGAGAGGAAGACAGAGAGATTTTTATTGCTCAAGGGGAAAAAAAAGAGATTATAATTGAACTGCAGAAAATTCTCCACATCACAGGTAATGGTGCCTGGGTTACCTCTCTTTATCTGTGCAATAGAGATTAGCAAACGGGGTCATAAAGGGAAATTAAAGTCAAATAAATTCTGGGCCAGCACTTGGTAAGTACTGATTTCCTACCATTTAGAAAAAGGAACATCAGGGCAAATGAAGTGACACAGCATAAGGCAGCAGCCAAGGGAGAGAGATACGCTGCCATAAACATGGGCTGGGGTGGGGACAGACGGCTCCTGTTCTGTGGAGTGCTTTGGGGAGGCTTTGGGGAGGTTTCTTCCAGGAGTAAGGGACTGCTTAGTGCGGGTGCGGGCAGACTCAAGGCCCCAGCACCTGAGAAATTGAGATCTTGGGCAAGGTGGACATCAGAAGCGGCTTTGGAAATGTGAGATATTATCTGCTCTATGTTTTTTATTGCCCCTGTCCTGCAGGTTCCCATTTTCCCCAGAAAGACGGATGGATGTATAGCATGCATGTGCCATGACCACAGTACAGAACCTAGTGTCAGTGCCTCTCCCTGCACCTATCCTTCCTCCGACGGCTTCTGCTGAGCCCTCGGGGCTGGCACTGCAGCAGGTGAGGAGAGCTCACATCCATCTCTGCTTCCACTGGTGCTAGTGACTGGGACAGAGCAAGGGCTGGGAGGCATTCAAGGCCCATCCAGCAGAGATCTTCAGGCTCTATTTGAGTCTTTTTGGGACCGCTGGTCCTGCTCCTGTCTCAGTACTTCACCCTCGCAGAGGAGAGCATTGGACACCAGCAGCCAGCACTGTCAGAGGTGACGAGGGTTTGGAGGTTATTACTCCAACATTTCCCAATCTGAGACCTCTTCAAAAGTTTGATTCTCCAAAAGTGCTGGAAAAACAAGATCTCTGGAAATTAGGTTTCTGAAGGTATCTCCGATACAGAATAAATAAAACACATGGGGTGAAAACCAAGCAAAAAAAGGAAGAAAAAAGCAGCCCAAAGCAGGCATTACCACAAATCACTTTGAATCCATTGAAAGCTCTTTTCTGTTCTTTTTAGAAGTGACTGTTCCTGTCGTGATTGGTTTTTTCTTGGATTTCTTAAGTAATTTTTACTGACCTTCACAGAAGTTTTACAGCATTGCTAGCTGGTAAAATGCTCAGGCAGCTCTCTGAAGGGAAGATGTTGCCTGTGTTGAAGTATCTTCATTCTTTTCCTTGGAAGTGCCAAATTAAATCAGAATTCACCTTCCTCCCCCTTACCCAGATGGGCAGGACATGGTGAAGAGGGGGACCGGTGTGGGGTTGGCTGTCAGAGGCTGTCAGCAGGGAGGAGAGCTGGGCAGCCCACCCCAGCCTGCCCACTGCCCGTTACACTGATGGCAAACAGGACCTTACATCTCCTTGGCAAGCCTCGTGCCTTGCAGCCTTGTGGGCAGCTGAGCACGAAGCTGGCCCAGCAGTCGATAGCTCACGAAGCCTCACAGCGAGCAGCATCCTCATCCCTCAGAGTGGGGCTGAAATATGTGTCAGGGTCGTCAGACTGTCTTCGGAGCGTGAAGAGCCTGGTTAGGTTCAAGTGGGGCAAGAAAATCAGTCTTGCAAGAGAGAACTGGGACAACCTGGAGGAATAAAGTGGTGGGGGGTGAGCAGCAAAGATGGACAGAGATCAGAGGGAAAAATAAGCCCATCTGTGCTCTTCTCCAGTCACCCCTTTCAAGGGAACGTGTTCCTGACCATTCGTTCCTTCACTCCCTCCCTCCTCCCCCGCCGCACATTCTCTCTTGACTTATTTGATGCTGTTTGAAATCAAGCACTTGGTTTACCCTTCTCAAGCGGAGCTGATCTCTCCCAGCATGACTCTGACTGCAGCGGGAGGCACAGCGGGATGCTGGATATGGAAACCTGGCATTAGTATCACTTTCAGATGACAGCAGATCAGAGAGCTGGACCTGGAGCGAATTAATATAGGGCTAGGATTCACTCGGAGGGTTTGCTGCTGTCACACTCCTCTCGAGATGTGAGAGAGAATTAATGTGAGGGGCTGAGACTCCCTGCGAGCGCTGACGGCTGCCTGTCATCCGCAGGGTGCCGTGGGACCTGGGGGCCAGGGGATGTGGGGAACGGGTGTGCTGCAGGGCCTGCGGCTGTCCCGGAGGGCACAGGGGAAGTCACCTTGCTCCCAGTGACCTCCGGGGCTGCTGGTTAAGTGTCTGATCCAAAATCCACCCAGGTGGATGGCCGAGGGTTGGTTTAACCTCAAACACACAACCAGTTGGCCCAGGGTTGCTCCTGTGCGGTCCCAAGGGATGCAGACCCTTCACGTGGGGCTGGTGCAGGTGAAAGTCTCACGGAAAACAGTAATAATACCCCAAATCTCGAGTCACCCAAGGGACCAGGCAGCCTCAGAGCCACTGGAACCCATCTTTAAATGTCTTTGGAGAGACAGAGTAATGAACCCAATGGGCACCCTTGCCGCCGCCCCTCGGTATGGGCAGGAATGGAGCATGCTTTTCACCAGGGAAGGAGAACAGCAACTAAACTACCCAGGCCTGGGAAACAGAAATTGGATCCATGAAAAGCTGCTGCTGGTTATCCAAGCCCAGGGCCTTTTCCACAGCCCATCATCTTTGAAAAACATCATCAGATATCCTGGAATTATTTATCTCACCCTTTGAATCACAGTCAGGGCAACCTACAGCTTACCTACCTGTGGTCTGCCAGCAAGGGTCGCAGAGCTCCTGTTTCAGTGAGGCTGCCCAGGCCTTTGGCTGTTGGCCTGAAGATTTTTGGGTGGCCACAGTCAGCCCCCCCCCCCCCCCTTTTTTTTTTTTTTTAATTTTATTTATTTATTTATTCTTTTATTTTTTATTTTCCTTGGTCCACAGAGCACCTCCCTTCTGGTGAACCGGCATGCCCTACAGCAGTGGCCAGGCATTTTTGTCACAGGCACAAACACTGAAAAGAGTTGTAGGAAAGAGGTGACACTGAAGTAGCCTGATCCACGTTTTGGGGAGGTTAACAGTTATTTAGAACCACACATCCCCAAGCCAGTGGCTCTGTGGGGCAGGCGGCAAAAGGAGGATTTGCTCCCTCTTTTCAAAGGCAGAGAGAGGTTTGGAGCCTGGAGCGTAAACACAGCTGAGGATTCTGAAAATAGACAATATCCTTCAAATGCAGCCTAGGGATGAGATCAAATCGTTGTACACACCCGATTTCTCGAGAAAACAAAACAAAACAACAAAAAAGGGAGGAAGTAGGCCCTTGGAAGCAAAATAAAGACAGAACAATGGAAAACGAAGCACTGAAGGAGACAGCTTCAAATAATTACAGCGTGCAAGCCTCACACTGGGAAGCAGCATATGCTGGAGGAGCCCTCACTGGGGACGCAGGCAGCACAGGCAGGAGGAGGGCTGGGAGCAGCGTCAGCTTCAAAGCCGCACGCGCCACGGCGGGCTCCGAGCAGCTCCAGCTCCGGTGAGGTCAGCACTACGATGCCAGAGATGAAAATACCCTTCTGCTTAAAACAAAATCCCTTCCTTCCACCGCCGGCGGCACGGGATGATAAGCAGCAGGTGAGGGACTAATTTTATAGCAGGTATTTGGGTCACAGGCTGCCATTCAGGTGTGCGTCACTCGGTGCTCCTGCTAGGAGCAGCGAGGGGGGCTTGGCTCTGCAGAGCCTCTTGGGGAGCTGAGAAATGGCATTTAAGTGCTTCACAGACCGAAGGGCTGGGCTCAGCTCATCAGCACAGGGCATTGGGGGTCTGCCGCTTGGTTTCTAGGGGTCAGCATCACTGCATTTAGGTTGTAATTTCCCAGTGACACTGGTGAAAAGTTAGGAGCTAATGCTTAGTGTGAGAGTTTAAAATAGTTGAGTAAGAAGCTATGCATTGCTCAGGCTGTGCTGGCATTGTGCTGTTTGGAAAGCAAGGCTGAGTCAGGCCAGTGTTTTAGCGGCCAGCTTTGTGTTGTTGTTTGGGAAAGCCTGATAAATATTATTGTGCCTTTGTTTCTGACACCCCCATACCTTTTATTTTTAATTTTAAAATATTTTAAACAATGCTTTTAAGTGGAAAGATCTCAGTCTCTCTTCATAAAGGTAAATAAACATCTTCATAAGAAAAAGAACATCCAGTTCTGTCTTGAATGTGTCCTGCCTACATTTCACTTCCCTTTGAGGAGGACAGTGTACAGAATGCAACTATATGTTTTATAGCTTTATGGTCCAATTTATGCTAAACGGCGGGACCGTCACTGTCTGGATATGCCTGTGAGAGGCAAGACTTTGCTTAGGAGCAGCTCTCAGCCCAAGGAATTCTGCCTTTCACCTCCCTGTGAAGAGGCTGCATGGGGAAAGGCCATGCCTGTAACTCCATAGTCCAGTGGTTTCTAATCACAGAATTACTAAGGTTGGAAAAGCACTCCAAGACCATCTGGTCCAACCATCCCCCCACCACCAATGTTACCTACTAAACCCTGTCCCCAAGCACCACATCCAACCTCTCCATGAACACCCCCAGGGACGGTGACTCCACCACCTCCCTGGGCAACCCGTCCCAACGCCTGACTGCTCTTTCTGAGAAGAAATGCCTCCTCATTTCCAACCTGAACCTCCCCTGGCACAACCTGAGGCCATTCCCTCTAGTCCTATCACTTGTTACCTGTGAGATGAGGCCAACCCCCAGCTCCCCACATCTTCTTTTTAGGGAGCTGGAGAGAAGGATCTGGAGTCTGTGATTCCTTGGAGGTCCTCCGTTATTTTGCTAATGGATCCATGAGTGATAACCACAAAGACCGACTCTTGTGACAGTGCTGGCATCTGCTACACAGGGTCTATGCCTCCCTTGGGGAGAAGTGTAGGGAGTCAATGCACTGCAAGATGTTAAAAACAGTGTTGTAGGCAGGCATGGTGTCTTCACCCATTACACAATAAAAATACAATTAGCTCCCATAAGCACACATGCACCTTAAATACCCGTGTTTAGTAACTCAACCCAACCATGCCCAAACTATCCACATATATTCGTTTGCTCTGGCTGGTTGTATCAGCTTTCAAAAAGCAGAGAAAACAGCAAGCCCCACTAGAGGGCTTGCAAACTGCTCAGAGAAATGCTCCGTTAGCAGAAAAACTGTTCCCCACAAGCACATTAATGATACCTGGAGCAGCTTGTTAAGTCTGGATGTTCTGTAAAGTTCTCTGAAATGGCAAATGCCTGAGCATGCACCTCTTCCCAGCCTCCATCCCTCCCTTCCTCCTCCTGCTCCAATTCATCCTCCGTGCCCACAAAATGAGAAAAATGTCATTCATACAGAAAGCTCCTCAGCAATTCTGTTATCGATCCCCCAGCAGTTTCATTTCAATATCGACCAGATCTGTGATGATAATTGATGAGAGATGCAAGTGATGGAAGAGTGGAGAGAACAATGCTGAGCAGAACTTCCAGCACCAGTGGTAGGCAGCCCCTCTCTGGGCCTCAGCTCCATCCCCTTTGGCATTTCAAAAGGGAAAATAATAATAATAATGATAAAATTATCATTATTATTTTAATTATTATTTTTAAGAATAGCACACTAGAACTTTCAATGTTCCAGTTTTCATGAATGGTCTGAGTCAATCAGCATGTCTGATTGACTCTCCGTGCAAGACAAGAAAGAAAAACACGAGTCAAAAGGTTAAATGTTGAAGTCGCCAGCTCAAAAAACAACAGGCTGGAGGAAGCAAAGGTTGCTCAGAGATGTCCAGGAGGAATAAGCAGCCCTGGAAAGCTCCATCAAACGGGAACTGCTGCAGCACAGCCACCACCTCTGTGCCCATGCAGAAGGACCACTCACTGAGGTACTCTCCTCACTAGTTTTAACACCCTGGCCAGCAAGGGAGCTGTGGGTTTATATCCCTAACATTTACTCTCTAGCTGCTCAGTGATGGACTTTTAATATAATTGTCCTAAGACAGCCTAGGAGATAGAGCCCCCGGGGTGCATCAGGCACAGCACTGAGCCAAGAGCTCCCAGCAGGCACAACAGAGCCAAACACAGGCATACAAATGCAGCATGGAGGTCACTGGATGTATCGGGCTTCTCATGCCTGCCTCTGCTGTGCAATTAAGCTTATAAACAAGGGAGAACATCCACACACAAAAAGGCAAAGGAGGGAAAAAAGAAATCAAAGAAAACCTAATTATCTTGTCAGGGATGGCAGCGAGATGCTTTACATCTCCTGGTGGTACACATGATCCACGGGTGGAAAGCTGACAGGTTCTGCCCCAGAAGTGGTTGCTTTTCAGCGAGGTGATGTCTCTGTTTGTCCTCCCAGGGGAGGGCTTCAGACTGAAAGTTGAGCTGCACTAAAAGCTCGTGGATGTCAAAAAGAGATGGTCAAATACACTTCTCCTCATGCTGTCCTGGGTCTCCTGCCTCTGTCTGTGCTGTGCATGTCCTTACACTGAGCTCTGGAGCTCACCAGACCATTCAAAGAGCCTCTAACCCAGCAGAAGACAAACCCAGCCTCTCAAAAATACAAATAGATAACTTCTGGTCAGAGTGCAAAAAATGAGCTGTGGTTAGGGAAGTGCCTGCAGCCAGCAGCCAGAGCTGGGATGGGGGAGCTGGGTTCTTCAGCAGTGTGGTGTCACATTGATTCACCTCATTTCAATTTTTGCCATTCAAAAATACATATATATATATTTTTTTTTCTAACAACCTCCTCCTCACTTTTCGTGCTCCCTTGGGACTGAGTGTCCCATTTCACCTTGGCTTCTTTTTCGTGTTGTTGTCCATGTGGGGGAAAACAACCAAGTCACTTGGTAGCATTTCACACCCGGCTAGCAGCAGTGAGAATGACATTTGCAGGAGCTCTCAGACGGTGCTACTGGCTCTTTTCCTTAACCCACATGCAGGGATTAGTCCCTGGGTGGTGAAGCAGGTGTTTCCAGGAGGGTTTCTGCAGGCTGGAGTTCTCTGCCTTCGCCTCTTTGCCCAGACTCAGGTGCTGCAAGAAGGTTGCTCCTGGAGATCCAGGCACTGGTGGTTTTTCCTAAAGACCCTGAAGATGTGGGCTATCTGCTGTAATGGCCTGCACCCCAGTCCAAGGGCTGCTTCATATGTGAAATGAGATGTCCAAAATGTGCAGCCAGCAAACAAGTCAGTATGGGAATGTAAATTGCTTACGGGAATGTAAATTGCTTAGCGCTAAAAAACACCATAGCTTGTTGAAGACACTACATCTAAAACAGACTTTTTTAATGATGTCCCATACAGCTGAAGTGCTACACAGCTGAATTTATACAGATCTCCATCTCTCCCAGTCCCCAGTTGCCCACTGGGTTCAGGAAGCATAAAATGAATGATGCCAGATTAATTACCCTTACCCCTGGATCTAGACGCAGCTCCTGCCTGAGAATATCCGCCTTCCCTCTCACCCACCACCCTGTCAGTCTTTTCTAGCATAAACTGGGATTTAGCCCATTCTCAGCCTGGCCCCTGTGTTTGATGTGGACCTTAGGCTTGAAGGATCTCAGAACCCAACCTCTGACATGAGCTCCCCTCAAAGCTAAAACTCACTTCGGGAGCAGGGGAACAAGCATATTGTGAGGCTTTATATAGTTAGCTTTACACAGATGGGTACACCCTGAGCTCCTAGTGGCTGCTCTCAGAAACTGCTCTGAAACGACCCATAAATGGGAGTAGGGTAATTGCAATGTATATTCTAATAACTGCAGCTATAATAACACCCCCTCCTGCCCACTTTACTCTTTAGGGGTGATCTGCCAAAATGAGAAACAAAATTACTGTGTCTGTTCAGCAAATTCTTACTGACAAAATCTTTAAGAGTTGACAAGAGTAATATACTGAAAATTAGTTTAGAAGTGTTTCAAGTTTCAAAAAATCAATCAAAATCAAATTAAGTTCTGAAGACGCTGTCTGTAGAGTTTAAGGAAAATAGAGATCAGCTGCAGAGACGTGGGATCGTGGGCTCAGCTTCTGAGCAGGAGGGTTAGGGCTGCTCTGCCACCTCAGAAGAGGCCTGGGGAGGAGAGCTGCAGAGCTGCAGCTGGTCTCAGGGCTCTGCTGGTGCCCTGGCTGATCTGGTGAGCCTGGGCACCAAGAAGAAACCCAGCCTGAGTAACCCACAATGGGGTCCTCAGCACAGCACTTCCCCCATCTGAAGGCTATGCCTTAACTAGAGGGACATAAATTTGGAGGTTAGAGGTACGAAGAAGGTTTTGCTCCCTGCTTCCTGATCATTTCTCTCAAAATATGCTCATCCCAATGCTGGATAGGAAAAAAATAAAAGGTTGAAGCTCATAAAGATCCTCAGCAAGGAGGAAAACCAGTTCCTAATCCAGATCTACCATAAATGCTGGCAGGGCTAACCCAAACTAGGAACAGGGCACCCTTAAATCCCATTAAGTGTTGCTCACATACTCTGTTCCCTTCTCGTCTGTGTGATCCCAAATAACCCAAGCCTATGCTAGCCCCAGCGTCACTGGGACTCATTCTCTTCTTGAGAATATGAGAAAAATTGCATGGGAGTTTGTCCTGCTTCCGAATGGTCTTCCTGGGAAGCAGAGTGCATGGCGTGCTCAGATATGCTGTCTTTTTTGCCCTTCATCCATATGGTGCCCTGACCCCATCTTGGCCCAGCAGATCCAAGAGCTACTGACCTACAAATCCTCAGCCATCTGCTTTGCGATTCAGGCTCAGCCCAGCTATTCCTGCTTGCTGTTTCAGCACTTGCTCCGGGTGGATGGGGTTGCTTTAGGTTTCTAATTATGTCTTCCTTAATTATATTCCTCCTTGGGGTCCTAGAGGCCCTGGAAATTTTCCCCCACTCTGTCTTTTCCCAAAACTGTGAGTCAACAGTTCAATTATAGTCTCTTTATACAGGCATGAGAATTTGTTTCTTGGGCAAAGTTCCTTGATAAGATGATATGCTACATAAATGTCTCTAGCAAAACACATTTCACAGTGAATTTATCTCTGCACAACTTCTCTGCCTTATAGCACCTTATCATTCCAAGACGTCTCAAGGCACTTTCCAAAAGGTGTGCAATAATAATACTTCACAGTTATACACAGCCTTTCATGGGAATATCTCAGAGTGCTGGATGGAGGAAAGCACTCAACTCCATCAAACAGCTGGGAGTGCTGAGGGAAGGGAGGTGGAATTCAATTGCCCAAATGAATTGGGAAAATGCAGGGCTTGTGGTGGTACCCAGGACCCCACAGAATGCCTTTTTTTGCTCCTAATGTGCTTCTCATGAGTTCGTTGCTTGCCACACTGCTCCCAGGGACCAGCCACACTGCAGAGAGATGTGGCTTTGTCCTCTGGTCCTGTTGGGATGGGGACTCTGTTCTGTCTCTGCCCCATTCACCCCATACCCAACATGCCTTATGCAAGAAATAAAACACCCTGGGACTGAGAGTGGCAGAAGATTTGTAACACGCCTCGTGGCTGTTCCTGAAATGAAGATGTCTGTGCTCAGCTGAGATCTTGGCCTGGAGCAGAGCTGAGTGAAGACCCTGTTTTCTACATGGGACAGAGCTCTGAATGCTGTTGTCCCTGTAGGAATGAGATTTCCTAGAACTACCCAGAAGTGCACAGCAGATAGGTCCCTTTGCCTCTTCAGAGGTTCTACCACAGATTCTTTTAGTTCTTTAACAGTGACCCTAAACCTTGGACTATAAATGTGCTTCAGACCATATTTGCTCTTTCCTGAGATACTGTCTCCAGCTCCTGTGCTCCGCTTGGGAATCACTCCACCTTTTCCCACCTCCCTGCTCGACAATTTTCCTCCCTCTGTTGCTTTTCCTGGTTTGCTTGAGACTGAGCTACAAGTAGGAAAGCTACCTGTAGAGAGCCATCTTCATCCTGGGGACATGGTGAAGCTGGATTCTCGATGGGCTGCTGGATTTGGTGAGCCACAGAGCCTGAACCTGCTCCCTCCCATGGACACAGCCACTGCCACATATATTCAGTCCCCATCAGAAGCACCTTTTATACCTGAAGTCACAGGCTGGCATGATATCAGGGCTGTTTTCTTGAGAGAATCACCTACTGCATTCCCCATGGAGTGTAGGCACTGCTGGGACTCTCCTCCACCGCTGTGAGCGACTGGCCAAGCACTTTGTGTTTTGGTTCCTTCTCTGGCTGGACGACAAGTGCCTGAAAAGCAGGAAAGCCATGAATAATGATGAACATTTGCCTCCTCAGGGGTGAACTTCCAGCCAAATTATCAGTTTTCTTCCAGCATGTGACGGGAACCAGGCCAAGAGCAATGCACTGGGGTCCTGGTTATTTTTAAGGGTGTCTGATGACTACTTAGCGTGCTCCTAAATAACTTACCTTTTGGAGGCACAGCATTCTGGATGGCTACCCCACATTTAATCCAGTTCCAGCTCCTGGCATTGACCATTCCCTTCCCAGCCACACATCTACCCCTGGCATTTGCCACGCATCGAGCTGCCACGTACCCCATCAGCCCGATGTCCTTGGCTCCAGCCCTGCCCGTCACCTTCCTCTGCATTTTATCACATTCAGCAACCCCTCCTCTCCCTCTCCCTCCCAGCAGAGCTTATATCATCAAAAAATCACTTTGGCACCTTCACTGTCAGCAAGCGGCTGTTTATCTGCTATATCATTGGAAAGATCTCTAAAGCCAGGCTTGGAAAACAGCCCTTTGGGTTTTTTTTGATGCAGGATCATCTGAAAGGAGGATGAGAAGTGGTGAGAATATGTTTTCCTTGTACAGATCAATATGACTTTAGCCTTTCTGCCTGTCCACTGCCTTTGCTCATGTATTTCTCCTTCCTTCCCTCTTTGCTTCTCCTTGCTGCATTTTGGCATTTCCAGCACTCCTTACACATGGCCCTCCTGGTCCTGTGTACATCAGGGCACAATTTCTGCCTGGCTGGAGCATGTCCATTCGACCCAGGGAAATGTTTCCGAGTCAGCCAACTCACCCCACAGATTTCAGACACTTTTCACCTCCTCCTTGCCCCATGCTCTTTTGCAGCCCCAGTTTTCTGCGTTGCACAGAACTCTGCTTCCAGCTGTTGAAAGCCACTAGATGAATTTTCCATCTCTTCCCTTCCTTCTCCCCTTTTGGGACAGAAACAATCGTGTCCTTCTCTCGTGCACCCTTCACCTCTGCGAGTGGCAGATTTACTCCTGCCTGGCTTCCTGGCAGCTGCTGCAGCTGCAGCGCGGAGCGGGGCTGCTGGCACCTTCCAGTCCCGCTCCCTCTGTGCTGCTTTCTGAAGACCCAGGGGCAAGATGAGAGCAGCAGCCTCACTCCTGAGCAATGGTTTTCTCCAGAGCAGCTTATACACAGGGAAACAGAGGCACTGCTTGGTGGATGGACCCAGACCTGGTGGCACAAGGCAGGAGCAGGTCTCTCAGGCCACCTACCGTCTCCTGGCTCAAACATTAGAGGTGTTTTTACTAAATTGAGAAAAAAGCTGAGATATGGTGAGCAGACAGCTCATGAGGAGTGATCTGGACTGCTCCTCCTGCCAGGTACCCACCACGTGTACAGAGAGTAACCACCGCCCCACAGGCTTCAGCCTGCCATGGGGCACCAGTGCCATATTCATTCCCAAAGAAAAGGAAAAGACAGGGTCCTTTCCCTCATCAAAACCCAGCAGCAAACCCCATCCTGTTAATCATAACCGGAGACAGGGAAGCACTTCTCTCTTCTCAGATGGAGCTAGGAGGGGGAGACAGGTTGTTACTGTAATAGCAGTAAAGACGCCCACCACTGTGCTAAATGATATATTTATATGCACGTCTGTAATGAGAGACTGTTCTTGTTCCCAGAGCACCGACAGCCTGAAGGAGAAATGAAAGCGCTTTCTCCAAGGTCACCGAGTAGCAGCGACTGTGTCCTGGTTTCAGAGAGTGGGGGGAAGGATTTACCCACGGCCCCTCTCCTCCTCCCTGCAGGTGCTGCGTGCTTATAGCTGCCTCCCCAGCCCTTTGATCAGCTCACCCGGGGTTCCGAGGGCTGGCTCATAGTCATCCGAATGGACAGGGACTGGGACCAGTGGACACACAAGCTGGTCCTACATCCTGCAAGGGGGGAGTTGCAAAAAGCCTTGCTGCAAAATTAAACAAGGAGCAAGAGGGATTCTGAGAGCTGAAAGGCAATTTAAACTCTCACATAAAATAATAATAATAATAATACAAAACCCAGAACTGTTGTGTTTTGTCCACGTCCAGCCAAGCACTGGGTGCTGTCGGAGATCAGACGCTTTTGCAGATAACAGCAGGCAATAGGGCCCTACCAGATAAGAACAATGGGAGGAGAAGAGAGAGAAGGAGGGGGAAAAGCCAGAGGTGAGGAGGAGGTGAAAGGACAGATCGCAGCACGGATAGCAGCAGATCAGGCAGCCAGAGTGCCAGATCCACTAGGGCTGTGGGAAACCAGGGCCTTGGAGCCAGGAGCTGGGTGCCAGCACTTGTTACCTGCAGGGCAGAGCTGTGGTCACCTCACTGGCACTGGGGGCTCTGCCTTTGTGCCCCTCGCCCGTGCTGCTGCAGTGTGGGATGAGCCTTCCTCTCCTCACCTCCCACCACCAAAGCTTCCCCAAGCTGCCAGCACAGGGAGTGAAGCAGGACCTTGCACCAGAGGGGGCCCGGACCCAAAGAATGGGCTCTCAGCCTCCGTTTACCAGCCTCCTTGTTGACAACTTAATATCAGGAGCTCCGAGGAAGATATTGAAAACCTGGAAAGGTCTCGAAAACCTGGAGTCTTGCAGCAAGCCAAACGCTGTGCCAGCAGCCACAGTGGAGAAAACTGCTTTCAGAGGAGGCTTACAACCCATTCCTGGTCATTCATGGCACAATAAATCTCCTTTTGCAGTTTTTTTAAGGAGCTGACACTGATGTCTGTGCCCCAATAAACTTTATAACTTTCTTTCCAGCCTTTTTGGTGGCAAGAAGGGCTCAGCAGTTTGAAGGATGCTTTGCCTGATGCTGAGCCCCCATTGAAACCTCACCAGAATCCAGCCCAGCAGAGACGGTGTGGGGTACAGGAGTGCGACATTGCTTGGCAAGTAGGACCCCAAAACACATCCAAAGCAGCCCAAGCAGCCCTGCTCTTGTCGCTTGTTTCATCAAACCTCAGTACCCTGGAGCTGACTCCTTACCGCAGCAAATTTTCCTCTTTTCCCCCACCACTTGGCATGCACAGGCAGAAAAAAAAAAAAAAAAAAAAAAAAAAAAAAAAAAACGCCTCAAATTAATCCAGGTCCTCCTGGTACCATGATAAAAGGGGAGGCAGAGAGAAAAATGCCTTTGGGGATTGTCATTAACCCTCCAAAATTATCAAGGGGCAAGCACCACTCCAATCCCACCTGTCCCCCATGTGCAGCTGGGGGCATGCTGCAGGCTGCAGGCGACCTTCCCCTGCCCGTGCTCACATGCCTGCCTCTGCTTGGGAAAGGCAGAGCCCGTCAGCACGTGCAGCATTTGACAGGAGACCCAGGTTATTGATTCACAGCTCCACTTCCCCAAACTTTTCTGGAGGAAAGCGGGGCTGCTTTGCATAAGGCAGGCATATGTTGCAGCTTTGGCACAAGGAGAGCCAGTTGGCTTTTCCTTGCCAGGCTTTTCCCACCCTCCTCTGATACCATCTGCCTCTGCAAAACGCTGAAACTCCCATCTGTCAATTTTACTGTAAACACACAATTACCCAGGCGGCTTAGGAAGGAAAGCAGCTCCACTAGGCCTTGGCCACTCGTGGAAGGGGCCGCTAGGATGTGAGGACCTCTCGCCCTGCCCCTGGACGGCTGGCTGGAAGGAGCTCTGCACTGGTGGCTCTCTCCTCCCAGCAGCTCCATCCATCCTGGACCTCCACATCAGGGGGCAAATGTGGTGTTCAGCTGGATTCCAGATGTTTGCAGCACCCAGGTCATAGCAACCAACTTCTGATGTTCCTCCTTTCCTTCTTTTCTGCCGTGTCCCACGAGGGAGGACAGCCAACGCCTGCCACCCAGGATCTGTGCCCACATCCCCGCTGCACCAAATCTCAGCCCTGCAAACCTCCCTCTGACAAGAGGCCACTACAAAAGCAACATCAGTGCTGGAGAAAAAGCCTTCTCTTGCCCATCCATGTCAGCAATGTACCCTGCCAGACCCCTGCCTGGGGCTTTCATCACAGCAATGCCCAGATCCTGCAGGCTTGGATGCCAGAGCTGACGGCTGTTTGCTCCTTTCTCCCTGGAAACCTTCCTCTCTCTGGCCGGGGGCAGCTTCCTCTGACCACAGCAGGCAGCAAAGTGCTGAGAGCAGCCGGTGGCAGGAGCTGAACCCTGCCAGCCCAACCACCAGAGGCTTGTCCATGTCAGAAGCATCCCCACTGGTGCTCTGGGTTGCTCTCATCCCTTCCAGGGGCAATGAAGCCAAAAGAATGAAGCCGAGCCTGACTGCAGGATGAATGTGAGGGCTGGGAGAAGAGAGGATGCTGCAGATAGCTATGGGCCGGGGGCTGAGTTTTGCAGGTGGGAGGCAGCCCTGTGTTTTTTTATTAAACATCTCTCCCCATGCAGTGCCTGCAGCCCAGACGCCGTCCCCACCACCCGTTTCGTTGAGCTGGGAAGCAGGAGGGGGCTGTGGGGTGGCGGAGGAGCTGGCAGATGGCATGTGTTCCCGGAGATAACACGGGGCTAGTTCAGAGGCTACTAATTGGGTTTCCGCTTGCCTTTCATATTCAATGTGAGTCGAAATGAGAACATGCAGCCCGACACACGGCGTCCTCCTTCCCTGAGGATGCTCTCGGTGTCCTGGCCTCACCCAGAGCCTGAATCGTGGAGCTGTTTGCCAGTCCTTCATGAGCCAAAGCCAAAAGGAGAGAGGAAAAACAACCAGAAGAAGCAATTAATGCAATTCTGAGCTCAGGGAGACCCTCGGGCCTACCACCCATGCACAAGCAATGCTGTTAACTCTCTGTGGCTTCGTGCAGGCAGCAGGGAGCACCTTGCCACATGGCAGTGAGTGGCAGCAAGGCCACGGTGCAGGATGGGCACCGAGTGTGCAGGAGGCCAAATTAATCAGCTCTGCCCTCAGGCAGCCCGTGTAGGTTTGCTCCCTGTGCCCCACCTGCAGTGGCCACCCCGCTGTGCTCATCTTCCCCTTGCTTGTGTCCCCTTCCCACTGCGGCATGGAGCAGTTAGAGTGGAAAAAACCTTCAAGATCATTAAGTCTAAGACTTTCAGGGCAACATATGATGGCAGAGCCAAAAAGGGGGAGAGGGGGTCCAAGCGCAGCACATCTGAGCAGAGAGCGTGACCCTGTTGTTAGCAGTGCCCACCCCCAGCCCTGGTGCAGAGCCACTCCTGGTGGCCTGGCTCGAGGAAAACAACCCCCCAACCTCTGAAGGTTGCAGCATACTGGTAAGTCTCAAAACATGCTTCAACGTTTGGTGATGAGATGTGATCTCGCAGTCAGAGGCAGGGAGAGGATCAGGAACAGAGCGCAGGAAGTGCGCACACAGCCTCAGAGGGGGGAGGAGGAAGAGAAAAACAGAAAGCACTTCAGAAAGTAAAAGAAAAAGAAAACCAACTCCTTTTCAAAGCTTTTTGCAAATATTGCTTTTTCTCCCCTCCCTCATTTTCTGACAAGCTGCAATCAGCATTCAATATTGCCACTCAGCGCCCAATTTCACAGGGGCTAGGTATCCACAGCACTCTGCAAATGAAATAAATAAATACATCTGGCCACGTATCGCAGGGGCTTAGCTGGGAGCTGAGCTTCTTTGAAAATCTGGTCAATCACAGTGACATTGATTTCAGGACAATTACTCCTGATTTACACTGGTGTAAATGAATGGAGAGGCATTAAACTGCTGACTGGGGAGTCCATACGCAGGCAGAGCTCATCAGGAATCCGAGTTCCCATTCTCTGAAAGATTGAGATCAGCTTCCCCATCCAAATCAGGACCAAAAATGGCCTGTTTTTCTTAAAATGGAACTAAAAATGGGTGGAAAAAAAAAGGCACTTGGGTTCAATAAAAACTAACATTTATCAGTTTGACTCTGAAATGTTATTCATATCTAACAAACACCGGTAAGCCAACTTTTCCCAGTGTCATAACAAAACAATTGGCTTTGAGTTTTCTTTGAGCTAAAACCTAATTGGGGCTGGGGAGGACAGAAACCTGTTTTTCACTATACACCAAACCTGCACACAGGCACACAAACTCATTTGTCCCCCTGCATTTTCCACTGTGTGCCAGAGTGGTGCCTGGCCCCTGCTCCATCACTGCAGTGTGAGCAGGCAGTTGAAACAAATGCACCCCTAGCAGGGTGGAGAGGGGGGAAGAGGAAAGTAGAAATGCCAGGAACCCTTAAAAGCTAATATTTAGGGGTACAGGGTCTTTGCACCGTGAGGACAGCCATGGAGGGGATTGCGTTTTTATCCGTGCTCAGTTTGCAGGGAAGGAGAGGAGGGGAAGAAGCTAAAGCTCTTTGATGGCCCCTCCCTTAGTTTTTAAAATACTTTTTACCTGGATGCATGCCCCAGACATAAATCACTGTTGCTCAGGATAAATGGAAGCCCGTAAGTGCCACGCACGCTAATGACAACATTCATCACACACTGAACCACTCCATATTGCAGCAGTCTCTGGGACGCCCGAGGACATATGGACCCAGCGCGCTCCAGCAGCCCCCGCTCCCTCCATCCCCCTCGCCACTGCCAGCCCTGCAAAAGCCAGGGCGACCCCCAGGTGCTCGTGCACTGGTTCCTCGGGGAAAAAAATAAAGTGCACAAAATAGCTCCATTCAAAGCACTATCTTGCAGCGCTTTCCCATTCTCCTGAGCAGGTTTCAGACTGGATTCCTAAAATACAGGTCTGCACCCCACAGGACAAAAAAAGAACCCTCCATCAGAAGTCACACATCAGCAGCATGGGACATATCCTCGGAAGCAACCGAGTTCCCCAGTGGCTTGCTGGTGATCCTGCCCTTCTGCAAAGTGAAATGCATTGGCTTAACCATCAAGGAAATTGGCACAAAGCTCTGAGAAGGGATCTGAGCTACAGTAGATGCTCCAGAGTGGCACTGGGCTGATATCAGGAAGAGTCGATAGCTGCAGTTCAGCTGATGGATGGGGATGGAATTGTGTCTTTCTCCCTCTGGGCACTCAAACGCCTCCAATGGGACAGGGCAGTTTAGCAAAATAAAGTTTTCATAATTTTGTACCAGCACTGAGAGGACATTCAGAGCATTGTAGGTCCAATCTGGGACAAAATCCCAACCCCAGAAATAGTGATTTAAAAGCAGAAGGGAAAAAAGGCACCGTCTCTGAAGGCACAGCTCAGGAGGTTCTTGTGTGTGAAATGCATTCGATGCTGCTTGCATGGCAAGCATGAAGGGGATCACTAAGTTCGGGGGTCCAACATTTCACAACACAGCCTGAATAGTCAAATAGGCCACTCGGTAATTACTTGTATTTATTGAGAAATGTCTTTTAAATTAGTTTTTTGTTTGTTTGTTTGTTTTTGTTTTTTTCCTGCAGACATGTTTCAGGTTCAAGAGTAAATGTTCTCAAAGGTGCAAAAGCTGGTCAGAAGTCAGAAGGACCAGAAGCCCTGCAGGGTATGGGAAGCTAGGTAATATCCACTGCATGACTCACAGCAGGAATCTAAAACTGGGTCTGTCTCACACCCCCAACTGAGCTGATTTCTTGCCAGACCAAACTCTTTCTTTCTAAAATATCTGAAAGAACAAATTTTTACTTCAGCTCTGAATATATTGAAAAAAAAAAAAAAAAAAAAAAAAAAAAGAGCAGGGTAGCCTTTTCATTTCCTGGCTTTGAGCTTTAAGAACAAGGTGAGCGAGCAATTTCCTCCATTTCCTAATTTAGCTAAGTAAGTTGCATAACTTGGGTTCAATTTAAAAACAGAATGTACAGCTATATCCACAAATGACATGGTTTGCACTGGAAAGAAAAAATGAAATAAATGTACTACTGAAATAATGAGCAGTTAGAGATTTTGTTTGCTTGCTTGCTTGTTTTCTTAAAACCTATCAGAAAGTTAATTTTGTGTTTGAGCTAAAGCAATTGTTTATGAAGATGTTGATTATAGTCATCTTGCTGCTTTCCCATGGGCATTGAGGGAGGAATATCAGCACAGACTGAAGGGGAATGTGGCATTACCCAAGTGAAAATCAGCATTAGTTTTGGACAGTGTTCTGAATACCTCAAAATATTCATGAGCAGGAACATTCACTCAAATGGAAATAAATAAAAGTTTATTGAAATATGAAACTGTAAATAGAAATGGCTGTTTTAGCCCTTCTCAGCAATTATGCAGGAGACATTCATTTCCTAGTTTTTATATGCAACTAAAAAGATGCTTTAAAGTAATTTTATAATTTATTTACTCAGGGAAAGCCCAGCTCAGATGCAGCAGCTGTTTTATTTTCCCTCCTCTCTCCAAACCCCAGCTCACAAGACTCTGCTTGTTCCTTACCCAGTTCCTAGTTAGGAGAAGGGCAGCTGGTGCTCCTAAGGTCTCTGTGGTGGCCAGAATTGATCCCAAACCCCATTTCCAAGGCTACTTCATATTACTTTGCCTTTAGATTCATCAAACCTAGAATACCAGGAGTCGGGTGTGCTTGAGGAGAGCTGGGACGGCAGGACGGGGTCTTTTGGAGCGAAGCTGCAGGAGGGAGGAACAAAATGGGGCTGATGAGACAATTTCAGGGACAAGGGGCCACCATCTGCCAAGTGCTGGGCTGAAGCATCCAGGAGTTTGTGTCGTATCTGGCTTGGGGAGATCACAGCTTAAACAGGCAGAGGCAAGCAAGAAGAAGCAAAGGCATGAAGCAATGCTACAAGCTGGTTCGAGACGATGCACATTGCTGGTAGAGGTTGAAAAGTGGCCCAGAAATCCTAATGCAGCAACTGCAGCTTCCACTGGACATCTCACCACAAGAAGCTTTAATAGCCATGTATTGCCTGGGGAACAACACCAAAATCCCACCTTCAGAGCAGTCAGTGAGGCAGGCTGGCTCCTCTTCTCTTGCAGTGATCCTGGGCCATGCTGCTGCTCCAAGCCAGAGATCTGGCTTTCAGATGAGGAGCTGGTATGATACACATCCTATTTCATCAGGGCTGCTGCTCAGGGAGAGGTTAGAGAATGAGAGGTGCAACATAAGGGTTCTCCAGGTCTGAACCCAGCTGCACGGCACAGATAGTTTTTAAATATATATATATATACATGCCTACCGTGTACCTTCATCTTGTTAGACTGAGCCAAGTCAAGCTGAGTTCTCAAGACACTTAATTTCATAATTCCCTTATTTCATGGGTGAATTTCATGCGTAGAAAAGCAAAGAATTAGTGGAATGAGTGTGCTTTGCAGGTATAAGACCGAATGAGATCAGGACAGAGGACACCTTCTTCCATGAAAAATTTCAAGTTATATTTTACATTTTTTTATGGGGGAAAAAAACCTTCATTTCTTCATCCTGGAAGGTCAAATACTTTATTAAAAAGTCAGGAAAATTATTTCTTAGTAGAAGAAGTTTTTTTTATGTCCTTCTTCAAGGAAAGTTTAACAACTTCTCAGCCCCACTCTTCTCCTATCCGTCTGAGTCGCCTGTTGGAGGACTAGAGTACTTGTGTACCCTGTGTGCAGAAGGAAAACCTTTCCAAAGAGATCTGGGCTTGCTATTTGCTTACTGAGGCCCAACAGACATACCCAAGGTGGCCTCGCAGCTGCTTAGCAGGAGCAAACATGGCAAAGGTTAAGGTGTAGGTATTTGCTCCTGCCCCTGTTGAAGGAGTCCTGTTCCCATGCTCATCTCCACCTTCATCCCTCTGGTCTGTTTGTGGCAATCGAAATGGCAATGAAGTGTGGTGTGAAATGGCTGCCAGGCTGGAAAAAAGAAAAAGAAAAAGAAAAAGAAAAAGAAAAAGAAAAAGAAAAA
>CM021781.1:3932238-3954774 GCA_011076525.1 Nettapus auritus | reverse complement strand
AAAAAGAAAAAGAAAAAGAAAAAGAAAAAGAAAAAGAAAAAGAAAAAGAAAAAGAAAAAGAAAAAGAAAAAGAAAAAGAAAAAGAAAAAGAAAAAAACAATGCAGCTAGCTATGCTCAGTGCAAATTTCAAAAAAAGCAGCCTTTCAGATCCTCTAATATTTCAGGGGCCATTAATCATGCACACAGCTCGCTGCTACAGCAGGTGACTACAGGTTAATAAAAGGGGCTCGAAGTCAAACCTAAAAGTGAAGTGTGAGGACAAGCGAGCGCTCCCCTTCCTCCTCGAGTGGCAGGAGCTGAGCAGCTGGCCTGGGGCAGAGCAGGGAGCTTCATTCTTCATGTGTGCCCCTCTGGCCACCAGAGCACTGCTCCTCCTGTCCCCTCCTGGCAGTGGATGGGGCTGTCCCCATCCAGAGCACCCTTCTCTCCTCTCTGTGCTCTCAAACCTCTGTGCATCAAAAAAGAGCACTGAGGCTTCCTCCTCTACCTCCATAGGTATTTCATATGTCCTGTTGGTGTTTCTCAGCCTTACCAGGATCTTCCCCCATCCAGATCTCTTTCCAGCACTCAGCATCCTCAGTCTGCCCAGGCTGCATCCATCTGGGTGGGATGTCTTCTCCTGCCTCTCCCACCAGCCACCAACCTGCCCTTTCTCCTGCCTTGTGCTTGCATATTTACTCCCTTTCAATCATCTTTTTGTCTCTTTTCACATTTATACGGACAGGGGGAAGTCAGAGACCTCCTGTGGGGAGCACGACCCAAGCTGGAGCCATCCTCAAGCACAGGCTGGAGGAGACGGCAAACGGGGACAGAGGACAAGTGCCAGGTGTGTGTCAGCTCATGTTTGTTTCATGGAGAATTGAAGAAGAGAGGGATGGAGGGGAAGGAAAAATGCATCAGTGGGAGAAAAAAGCAGATAAAAAAAATAAAAAAGTGCGAGTGAGTGAGGGAGCACATGCAGGGAGGCGGCACTTGTGCGCAGCATGGGCTCTAATCTCGTTACTGCCCTGGGTTCGGGAGGCTGATATACCCCTGAGGACAGGTTGACATTTTGATGCTCCTAGTTAGGGAAAACATGAACTGGGGGAAGCTGCATTAACAAGCAAATAAATTTATGGTCGGCTGGCACCAAAATGAATCTCGCTGTTTGTCGGCAGCATTTTCTCAGTGATATATGAAGAGGGCGAGCTGCCGGCGAACCATCCCTCCCTGCCCGGTGCAGCCAGCGTTCGGTGCTGAAGGAAGGTCATGGGATTCCCGCTGCTCCCAGAACAGGAACTGAACAAAACCAACCTGAGAACCCAGGCTGGAGGCAGGTATCCAGCAAAATGCACCAAGCTGGGCTCCGTGCACTGGCAGGGGAAGCGCTGTCCTCATGGAAACGAGATGTCGCTGATTTACAGCTGAAGCCACAGCGACTGCGACTCCAAGCAGCTCACATCACTTGCAGGGGAATGGAAGTAAAAATCTCCTCATGCCTGCAGAGGGCTGGTGCTGAAGGAGCAGCCTCAGAAGGGGCTGGGGGAGTCCTGGTGGTCCTTGGGGCAGTCACTCGGCCTCATCCTGCCTCATCATCCTTGGGGCTTGCACCCACCCCGGAGGCTGGGAAGGGTTTGGGTGCTTGCAGGTCCCTTGGGGGGAGGTTTCCTGAGAGGTGGTTGGGATGGAGCACGGCACTGGAGAGTTTGGGTTTGTAAATCCCTGTCTACTCACTGAGGTGGGCTGCTGCCTCCTGAAGTACAAAATTTCACATGGTCTCGAACCATTTCACAGAGGATAGGGAAAAAAAAAAAAAAAAAAAAAGCCGTGAAATCTGGACTTTCTCGACTCCCCCTCCAGCAAAGGAAAGCTTTTTGCTGAGGGCAGCTCATGCACAACAAGGGTGTCAATCATGGGGTTTCATCTCGCTCTTTCAGGATCCAGATAAAAATTCACCCAAGACAGAACTCTTTTCACAGACATCCATTGCACTTTTATTTTCCATTTAGGAGTATGATAAAATTAAACCTCCCAGTCCCTCCGCATGGGAGAACGGGAGGAACAGAGCATACCGAGCTGCCTTCCGCATGCTTTGGGGAGAGCCCAGCACCATCAGCACCATTCAGCATCAGCACCATCCATTAGCATGGGCAAAAACAACCACGGGCTCCGATTCTCTTCCCACACACAACAATGCAGATCAGGTGCAGCTCCACAAACAAGCCATTCTTCTGTCCTTCCTACCCAAATAACCCATTTTCCAAGCAAGCAGAACTGGGAATTTATAGAAGCAACGATAATGATTAATCTTGATTTGCACTTATGAAGGCAGGTGTCAAGGGCTGTTCCCACCTCCCATAGAGGCAGAGGGAGGTGGGGACAGCTTGGAGCTGGCCAGCCCTCCAGGCTGGGACATAGGACAGGGCACCAAGCCGAGCCCATGAGGGGCTTTGGGGACAGCAAAGTGTCACCAGCCAAGGCTGGGACAAGCCTGAGGTTCCCAGCCTTGTACCTCCTTTCACAAATGCTCCATTCTGGTCATTAATTCACTGGCAGCCTAAAAATCACAGAAACCTCAAATTTCACCAGTTCTCTTGGCTGAGAAGGAGCTCTGGAAATGCACAAGGATATAAATTTGAGGCACAGAGACTAAAAAGTCATCAGTGAGCTGGTGATGCTCACAGAAGCTCAGCAAACCCCAACCTCTCCTCCACGCCGGGTACCACCTCCTCCCTCTCCATCCCGCCTCCCCATCGCAGCTGGCAGCTAATGAATCTGGGCAATTTTATTCCATTTGCGTTCATTTTTGCCATTCACTGAGAACTCTGGGACTGGGCGAGGTGCTGAATTCCTGGTTTCTCAATATCAAAGCCCTGGTGAGTTCAGCTGGGTCAGTCTTTGTGAGCAGAAGTACGGGAGAGAGAGCTGAGAAGTGAGGAGAGGAGGGAGCTGCGGGGAGTCCCTGTGCATGGGGGGGGTAAAGTGCCCATCCACCCACCCTGGGAAAAGGAAAATTCCTCCTCCTCACACAACTCAAGTTCACAGGGATATTATGGGCTCAGCACACCAAACACCAAGCAGGCTGAGCCCGCTCCAGCTCAGCACAACCGATGATGCACCCAACGCATCTCACAAGGAGCCATGCACTCACGCCGGGCAGACACAGGGTCACAAAACCCAAACCCAAAACACCTGCAGGACAAGAGCACACTGATGTACATGTGTGCAGCAGAGAGAAATTCTCCTTCGTGTGCGCAAACACATACATAGGTGCATGCTGTTGATCCGTCTTGCTTCACCAGTGTGGGCTGATGGCAAGGGTCGGGGTGCCCTTGGAGTGCGCCCCCAGGGAGGGGGGAACAAAGTTGGTGTCAGAGCAGAGCACATGAAGGGGATTTTACCACCCTCAGGCACAAGAAATTCCCCCATACAATTAAGCTTATGGGTGTTCAGGACAGGCCTTCACTCGGTTAATTTTCAAGGCACTCCGTATCACTTCCCAGCCACGCCAGTGCCTCAGCAGCCCTTCAAAAAGCTGCTCCCCGGGCCCGGCCTTATCAGCATGCCTCAGACCAACTGATTTGCCTACTGGCATCTCTGTGCCTGCCATTTCCCTTGAAAGGATGCAGCCACGGATGGGCCAGGGCTGCCCACTGCCCTTGTTTCACCCAGCAAACCCTCCTGTGGGCCCCTGCACCTCCTTCTGCTCCCCCTTCCCCGTTCCATCCCCTATTGTTGTGTCCCTGGGGAGGAGCAGAAAGAAATGATCCGACCCCCCACAAGCAGGTTGTTCCACCAACTATATCAGTTAAATCATAATTGAGCAGCGGAAAACAAACAAACAAACAAAAAACATACAAATTCACAGAGAAATGCATATGCGTTTCTGTGCAAATATTTACATATAAATACACCTCAGTTTATAAGTAAAATTATAAATTACGATTCCTCCTGACCTGCAGATTACACATGCACGCTGTTCTTTACATCACAAATGGAAATCTGAGCACAGCTGGGTCAAAAGTTTCCCCGCAGAAGGGTTTTCAGGCAGGGGATGCTGCTCAGTGCATGCAAAGTGGTTTGCAGGAGGATGACAATTCCACTTAGATTTTATTGCTTTTTTAAAAATACATATATATCAAAATGATCCAGTTCTTCTTTGCCATTTATTTTGCCTTTCTTTTTTTGACTCTCACCACATCATCACTTGTAAAAGACTCTAAAAGTCAAACTGGAAGCCTCGGAGTGTGCTTATCAGCTATCAGAGCCAGAGCAGTTCGGTGCTGACGGTGATATTTCTAAATGCAAACATTTCTTTCCAGATTATTCTGGTGTGAGTTTTTTTTTTATTTTCAGGAAAAATAAAAGATTTTTTTTTCCCTACTTTGGAATGAAACGAGCCCTGGGACTTTCACAGGATGTAAAATCTGAGTTGTGCTCTGCTCTGCGCCCCACACGCTGATGCAAACGTGCCCTCCCCGTTTCATAACACTGGCCCCAAAGTGCCACCCGTGTCTATTCCTGGGAATTTTGTGTTCCACGCAGAGCCAGCGCCGTGAGGAAAGCAGTGAGCCTCCTGCCAAAATGTACCCAAGCCTGTATTTCATCCCAAATCTCATTTCTATATTTAGTGGTAGCGCAATTCCTACCGCAGTGGTTCTGGCAACGACCCCGCAGCCCTTCTGAAGTGGAAAACTGAGCAGTGGTTAAAAAGCACCACAAAACTAAGAATAATAAATAAAAAAGCGGGATGAAATGCGTGGCAGGGATGCCCCAGACCCTCTCGGTGCACAAATCCTGCACAAGTGGGACAAAAACGCGGCTGGAGTTAAGGGAGGGGGACTACAGCCTGGGACCCTAAAGTGCCTCTGGGGAAGTTTGGGGGTTTCAGAAGCTTTCTCAGCGGCTCCCTTGGGTTACCAGCGGTGGTTTTCCAGAGCAGAGCACTGTTTAGCGGCCCCGCTTCCCGGTGTTTCAGCCCGGAGCCGGGGGTGCTGGCGGAACCCCGCGGTGGAGCTGCGGCGCCACCTGCTGCGTGCGGGGCTGCCCCGCTCCGCACCGCTCCGGGGGGCTCCGGGGGCTCCGGGGGGACAGGGGTGCGGGATGGGGGGTGTGGGGTTGGGAGCTGGGGGGGCTGCGGGGATGGAGGGCTGCTGGGATGGGAGGCTGGGGGGCTCTGGAGGTGCGGTGTGGGGGGCTGCACGGTTGCGGGGCTGGGTGGCTGTGGGGTTGGGGGCTGAGGGTCTGGGGCTGTGAGTCTGGGGGCTGTGGGGTTGCAGGCTGCAGGGCTGGTGGGTTGTGGGGCTGTGGGGCTGTCAGCTGTGGGGTTGCAGGCTGCAGGGCTGGGGAGTTTTGGGGTTGGGGGCTGCAGGGCGGGGGGCTTACAGACTGTGGGGTTGTGGAGTTGGGAGCTGCAGGGCATGGGGCTGTGGGGCTGGGGGCTGCGGGGCTAGGGGCTGCAGGGCTGAGGGCTGGGGGGTTGGAGGGCTGAGGGCCACAGGGCTGGGGGGATCGCAGGGTGTGGGTTGCATGCTGCAGGGCTATATATATATAGGCAATACAGATACAGATATATGTCATATAACTATATTTATCTATATAGATACAGATAACTACATATATATATAGGCTTAGATATAGGTGTAGATCTATACTCATGCATTACCCCTGGGACAAGGGATATATATATGGCATATATGTGGATAAATATATATGAATGTATATATATACACACACGTATAAAGCTATATATAATAACAACTACTATATATATTACTATATATATATATTACTGTTTATATTAATGTTATAGAATCATAAACTGGTTTGGTTTGGAAGGGACCTTGAAGATCATCCTGTTCAAACCCCCTGCTATGCTCAGGGACACCTCCCACTAGATCAGGTTGCTCAAAGCCCCGTCAAACATAGGCTTAACATATATATATTTTTTCACAGATCAGAAAGATTTCCTCAAGGATTCTGAGGAAAATCGTGGCAACAAGAGCAGATGGGGATGGGAAAGTTGATCCTAACACAACCTGTCCTGAAATGCAAAGCTGAGTTTCAAGTGAGGTGTGGGAAAACTCACTGTGCATGACTCTCGGCCAGCCTCGCTGCCCCTGCACAAGGCTGATGCTCACTGCTGTGTGCAGGATTATTCCTGTGCTGCTCCCAGCGTTGGTGCTGGGTAGGGGGAGCCCCATAGGATGAACCTGGGGAGCGGTGAGCATGCAGGTGTTTTAATCCTTGTGGGAAGACAAGGATTTGTGTGTGGAGAGGGCCTTGCCTGTCATTCCTGAATATTTTCTAAGCCTGGGTGGCTGGCACACATCTCCGAACTTCATTGCAAAGCCCTCGCCTTGCACTAGCCTGTCCCACCAGTGTCCTACTGCTGTCCTCTGCTCGTGCCTATGTTGAAAAAAAAGCCATCAGGGGCCTGGCGAGTGCCAGGCCTCAGCACTGACAAAGAAATACAGAGAAGCAGGATATTTGCCTTACCCACCTCATCCAATTTAGTGACTCAGTATAAGCTACCACAGGCTTCCACCCCCAAAAAGTTGGGCAGCCTGAGCAAAGGAGCACAAAGCAAAACTGGCTTTGAGCAAAGCCCCAAGGACTGAGGCTGGGACAGCTGCAGGAGCAGACAAGGTCTGGGCAGCGTGGTAAATGGGGTCAGCAGCAGCCAGGGTTAAAAATACAGAGAGGGAGAGTTTTAAATGAGCTTTTGGAGCTTTAAGCAAGTTTGCATTTAGCTAGGGCTCTTGATGTGTGGCCATAGGTACATGGCCCCCTGGCTGTGCTGGAGAAGGATACTACAGGCCTGTGATGCAGGCAGTTTGAGGGAGAGGGGGTTCGTCAGGTCTTGGCACACTTTGGGGTGTCCTTTAGTTCTTAATTTGATGCAGCACTGACCTGGCAGCACTGAGAGGCTGGTCAGGAACCTCTGACTGCAAAAGACTGCTCTTCTTGGGGCACTACTGCTTTCAAGGGCATTGCAAAACTCTTACTTTGCATGAAAATTTTATCCAGAAGCAAGATATAAATTTAAATCCCAAAGTTCGCTTGCAGTTTCTTTTGGAGAACCAGGAGGAAAAGATGCATAACATTCCCAGAATGTTTCAGGAATATTTATTTTTGATATAACAGTAAAACAGAGGACAATAACCACTCCTTTATCCGGCAGGCCTGTTAGTGAGGCTTCGTTAACTCCGAGATTCAATTAAAGTCTATAAAAGGCTTTAAGCTGCTTGACCAAAAGGCTCTTATGAAAATTAATTCCCTGCTTTTGTACCTGCTCAGCTCTGTGCCCCCTGCACGGGCGTGATGGGGCTGGCGGCGGGCGCGGGGCGCTGCAGGCGGCTTGGACAAGGGTGCACGGTCTTTAGGAACTGCTTCTCTTGGTCTTTAGGAACTTCTTTTCCAGGTCTTTAGGCACTGCTTTTCCCGGTCTTTAGGAACTGCTTCTCCTGGCCTTTAGGCACTGCTTCTCCTCGGGTAGCTGGTTTGCAGCTGCAGGCTGAAAGCAGCGCGTTCATCTCGTTGCAGCTGCAATGTTTGCCTAGCTGGGGAGCCTGGCGAGATGGTCTGAAGCAGGAGTGGGGGGGGGGGTTAATTGTAGGTTTTATGGCTGCTAAGAGTCCCCCGGAGCCGTGCAGGCTGCCTGCTGCACGGGCAGAGCCACACTCGGGCTGAGCTCTGCTCCGAGCATCCCCAGCAGCGTGAAGGGGCTCTCAGACAGACGCAGCCTGGTGGCAGAGGTACCAGGCTGTTCAGACCTCTAGTGTAAATCCTGTGACTCGGAGCCCTCACGGGCTCTGTCAGGTACCCAGAAGGAGCAGGGAGAAGCCTGGAGCCTGAGGAACCAGAGCCTGAGAATCCAAACCCTCTGAGTGTGGCCATTTCCTCAGTTTCCCCATCTGCAGACAGCTCTTGGAGTGCATCCAGGGGCTGGAGAGCCTGGCACTGCTGTGTGCAAGCAGGGAATTTGCCAAAGAATAGGAGAAGTGGAGGGAAGTGAGGGAAAGGGAAAGCACAGAGGGAAATAAAAAAGAAAAATGGGCGCTGGTGAGACACTCTACTCTGAATTTAAATAAATCCCATCTCTTTTCTCCTGCTCCATGACAGTTCTGTCTGGAGGTTTGCGTTCAGCATAGGCTCCTCGGTAAACAAATATGAGAGTTTTATGCAACAGAATAATTGTTTAGTATTAAACAGCTCTCTCCATTTGTACACTTCGAGCCTCAGACACCTGGCAGAGCCAACACTCCCGGCTCAGTCAGAAAAGGAAAAAAACCTCAGGTATGGGGAGAGCCTCGTGGTCAGCCTGCGCCCATCAGGACCCCGGGGTTGTTCTCTGCGAAGCTGCTCTCGGGGCACTCAGTCCCAGCATGTGCTGCTCCCTGATGACCTTACTGGATGCAGGAATTTGCAATTCCCCAGGTTTAACTCAGTAAGGTTTGTGCCTCTCCCTCCAGCCTGGCGAGGTCCCTCTCCATAGAGCCATGACCACCAGTCTGCCAACAGCTCCTTACAGGTTTGTGCCACCCACAGCCTTGCTGGTTGCCCTCCGTGCCATCCTCACGGTCACTAATGGTCACCAAAGAGATGGTGGCCCCAGTAAGGACTCTGGGGTGCACCACTGGGGGCTGGGCTCCTCTTAGTGACCCATGGATCTTCACCTTGCCTGTCCCCTGGGCACCTCACAGCTATCCCTGCGCACCACCCGCACACATTGCTTGGCACCCTCCAGAGGCAGACAGGTTTCATCTGCCCCATTGCAAAGATGGGGCAGAGTGGTGCCAACACTTTCTAAAGCAGCCTCATAACAAACACTGGGAAATCCCCACTGGTGTTGGGGTGACTGTCTGGAGGACCAGGAAGGGATAATACCTAGCACAAAGCATCCCCACTGGAGGAAATCTCTTATATGTTTTCCCAAAGGCCAGCAGCGTATTAGCTGCAGAGCCAGGAAGCCTCCGCTTGCAGCTCACAGACTAAAGCTGCAGACAGACAGCAACTCTCGAGACTCCAGCACTGCCTTACTAAAAGACACTGCAGTAAGGGAAATATTATATTAAAACTCTATATTTATATGTGTAACAAAAGTGGTATCAGCAAAATCCTACAGCATCAAAGCAAATCACTTACCTATTTTTAGCCGTGTGATTTAGTCACACACTGAGGAAATAAGGTCAGGTTCTTTGCAATGTATCCCTTTTCTCTCTGTCTCTCACTCTGTTTTTTTCCTCCCCTTATTAAAATTCTTCACCCTGCAGCAGAGCTTTACAACGTGGAGACTTTGTGAGCTCCTCACCATCTGCAGGGTCAAGCTGTAGCACTGTCCCAGTAGGAGTCTGTCCTGCTGTCAACGTCTCTGGATTTGAGGCAACAAAGGCAGGCGAGGCAGAGGCAGAATTTGCATCCCAGCATCTCCACAACCAGCACTGGCAAGGCTTGGAGACCCCTGGTCTCTCTCCAGGCCAGAAGGGTGAAGGGGGGGCTCTGGCAAACAGCAGCGCTGGTGCCATGAGTGACCTGGCCATGGGGCGCCACGGCTGCCTCCTGCAGCCACGAGCTGGAAGAAACTGCTCCCTGCCTCAGTTTCCCCAGTGCCTCCATCAAGCTTTCGCTCTCATTCAATAGCAAAATGGGGAGCTGCAAGCCTCAGAGATTATGGTTTGGCTGCATTTAAATGTCACTGGAAGAGCAATTCAAGCAAATAATGGGGAAATTATTCTAATTCTTTGAGTATATAGTTTCCCAAGATCTTTTTCTAGAAACTGTGCTGGCAGGTATTTTTCCAATTATATATATATATGTAGGTATATATAGTATTTATATATATATATATATATATATATAATTTTTTACATTTGAAAGAGAAACTCCCTGGCAAAACTCCCATAAAGGAATTCTCCCTATTTTCTACCCACCTGTGCACCACCTCAACATTATTAGCAATGACAAACAGGTAAGGGAAGTTAATTAGGAAAAAAATGTAATGGCTCCCGTTGCCTTCTCTTTGAAAACTCCAAGTGAGACTTTATTTGTTCTGTCTCCACTTGAGCTGCTAGGAAAAAAGGTCTAGTCTGGTAAGCAGTAATACATTCATCTCCTGATGCTGCTGAACTTTGAACTTCTTTGTATGGCACCAGATAACCTTATTACTTCTTCTTTTTTCAGTTTGATAATTCACTATTATTTATAACTGGAACATTAACCACTGTCTAATATATTGTGATATTTTACCTGTTGAGCAATGCTCATGATTTATAGCCTTACTATCCTATGAGTACAGCTACTGACCCCTGAAAATTCCTTTTTGCTTTGCAAGTTGCAGTAATGCACATGAAACAGATAAAATTGGCTCAAACTCAGTTTCTGCATTGTGTGAAACCAAGTTTTCTAATAAGGAGATTAAAAAAAATAAATAAATAAATAAAAATAAAAATTAGCTTTCTGTTAGTCTGATGTCAAGTGAAATTTTCTTTTTTAATAATCTAAAATTTATAATAATCAATAGTAACATCAAACTGAGACATATTTTCACATTAAAAGTATTTATTTATTTATTTTTATTTCTGAGAACCTGACAGAGAGGACCTTGACCCTGCAAAATGTTTAATTTCCATTCCTTTAAACGAAATGATGACAGCAGTGCAAAGACAATGTCAGTGTCAATTAAATGATACTGTCATTGGGAACTAATGTTACAGCTGAATATAATCAACAGTCTCCTAGGAAAGGAAATGCCTCAGATACTGATTCCAATTTCAGATGTGACATATAGCCTCTAGTCCTTTAAACAAACCATTTTACAGTCATGCTCCGATATTTGCTCAAAAGTCTAGTGCTGTGCTGATTATTTACTCTTTAGAGCATGTATTTTGTCTGCATAAATTATGCTGTTTTGGGTATAGGGGCAGCGTTAAGGTTATTGTTGAAACTTTAATCAATACCTTTGATGCTTTTTGGCCTGTGTGTTTTTTGACCTGCTGATTCTATATATTTGTTTTAAATCTCACCATTGAATAACGACAAAAGAAGTCCTACTATTTTCATGAATAACTGCAAGGTACTAATTATGTTTCTGTAAATTAATGGTCTATTTACTGCCTTAACCTATCTTAACAAAGATTTTGTTTGGGAATATATTACTAATGAAAAAACCTTGACATCTTAACACTCTCCTGGGTAAATCGTTAGAATAGATTCCAAATGCAATTAAAGAAAGGCCTATTTTTTAACCACTGTATTAGCAGATAAATAGGCACATTCTCCTCTCTGAATGATTGTTTGTAAATTCACAGAATTTCCATTAACTCTGTGCTTCTTAACAAAAAATTTGTCTGCTGCAGATGGACTACAACAGAGAAACGATTGGGCAAGAGGGATGAGAACAGGTCCTCTCCTCCAGGAGAGTGAGGAGGAACTTCTTACACAGGCATCATCAAGGTTTGCTCCAAGCAGAAAGTGTCCACGGGTCTGAAACAGCTCCACATGGAAATTTCCAAAACACATTCTCAGATGCTGTTGCCAAACCCTAATAATCTTTTTGAAAGTCTTCTGATATGGGGAGAATAGGTGGATTTTCTTTCAGTTTCTAACGGTTCAAAACATTTCTTTACGTTTCTTATGAAGAAGGAATTTTTTAACCTTTAGAGTCTCAAAGACTCTAATGCCAACACTAAAATTTCCTACAACAGATTGAGAGAAGCCGTGGTTTATTATTTAATCAATTTTTCATTTTTTCAGATGGAGATGTAGCTTGGGGAGGACCTGACCCTTGAATCTACAATGATGGGAAATTGCTCTGTTTTTCAGTTTTTATTATTTATTTATTTATTTTGTAAGTGTCCAGATCCTTTCCTAGCAGTTTTCAAAGCTGTAGTTCTCAAACGTTTAACTTTCCTTTTCCTGTCACTGCATTTATGGAGAAAGGATCTACTTTGGGAGGGGGCTGAAGTGAATGGAGGGACACAGTCCATGGTGCTGCTGAGATATGCAGCTCCCCCTCTGCGGGGCCAGCACGCTGAGGCCACCTCTTCTTGTGGTTTTGCACCTCTTTCCCTTCTGCTAGCAAAGCATGGCCAAATAAAAAGATGGTTCAAGGCAGGAGGAAGGGAGAAAGCAGTCTCTGCCTCTCTGCCACAGACCAGCATCTGAGCAGCTGAATTATTCCATAGTTTCATGCCTGCTGGTCCCTCTGATTGGGCTTTTATAATTAGAACAATCTTGCCCCCAAGTGTTTACGCAAGGGCTCCGGTGCAAGCTCCCAGCTTTTTATTTTGATGAATTTAAGGGCGTTTATTTAGTTTATCGCTAGCACTCCCCCATCCTTATTTGCTAACAGGAGCTTTGTTGTGTGCTGGGGATTGAAGAGGGACACGGGATTAGTGCAGCCACACCACCCCTCCTCTCCCCGTCCCAGATCTGTCTCTCCGGTGCGCACTGGCTCCGTTGGATTACGGCATTGTGCCACGCTGCATCTCTCTTTTTGTGCTGTGGCTTGATTTACCCCTGGCACATTTCTCCCCACCTTCCTCCACGAGAACAAACAGCATTGGATATGCCAGAGCTTCTCATGTCACCACTAAGATTTACTGAGCCTCACAAAACAAAAGCATGTACCTTGTGGCCTGAAAGCAAGAGTGACAGCAGGAGGTTAAAACTCTTTCTGAGGAAGAAAGAGGGGAAAATGAATTACAAGTGAAAGCTTTGTGCCAGAGCTTGGAAACAAAGCAGAGCATGGCCCAGCACACCCTGCTCCTGCATCCAGGATGGGGAAAGATGGGATGCTTTCTTCTAGAAGTGTTTTTTTCAGGGTAGATACCCAACTCAGTGCTCAGAGGACACCTTCCTGTGGTCTTCTCTCATCTCATGAGTCAGAGCTTTCCCATGCCTGTGGTCCCCAAAGCACACAAGGCTACGGCCAGCACCATTGCCCCAATCCCTCAGCAGGCACATGCTGCCTGACTGTTTTTGTGCTAATGCCTGCACTGTCAGCCCTCTGGGGGTTCAGAGGGAAGGTTGTTTCTTCTTTAAAAGGACAGTTTCAGCCCTGAAGAAGGCATTAGAAATCTCCATGTTTATTCGCTCACTTTCTTCTTCTCGGTCTGGTTTTGTTTTTGTAGATTTGTTCCCCCCCGGTGATTCTCCTGCAATTTAAATATGCACCATCAGTTTATAAGCCTTTCTGGATGCTGCCATAGGCAGTACTGAATGTTTTTGCCTTCCCTGCCTTCAAGATTTAGCTCAAGGGTCGAACCCCAGTGGTAAATACCTGGCCCTTAAAATTCCAGCCTAGTGCCATCGATTGCAATGAATCATCTGGGGTTTGCCAGTCAAACCGAACAAAACAGCATCTTTTAAAAACAAAACACCCAGCCTATCAATGTTGGGGTTCGGAGGGCCGAGGGGCAGATGGGAGGGATTGGAGGCAGAGCCGTAGGTACGCATCTGGCCCCACGCACACCCCAGGACCCCAGGCAGCAGGTGCTGAGCCTGCAGCCAGCCTTGTGCACTTGCTCACCCCCCACGATAGATGCAGCAAGCTATTTCCAGCAGGTAGGTCATAAATCCTGCATTTATTGCCTTTTATTATGTTGTTTCAACAGCTCTTAAAGCTGGAACAGCGACCAATTGATAGCTGCTTTAAATCTCTTTCATTTTCTGTCCATATTTCTTTATTTTTTGGGGAGGGGGCATCCACTTTTTTTCACCTATCCACCATTGTGTTTCCTTCACAAGTCAAACCCCATCTCTTTCTCTTTATGAGCCAAGTATTATAGATCCCCCTCCGCAGAGGAAGCCTGCAGCAGAACAGAAACACTGGTGGTGATGGGGGAAAAGCAGCCAGGGAGTGCGGGAGGAGGACGCAGTGTTCGTGTTTTGCTGGGAGATGCAAGGAAATCGAATTCAAACCAAGAGGGGAAAAACAAGAGAGAAGAGGCCACCTCAATGGGGAATGATTGACTGCCTTGGAATTGGGAGGCAGAGACCCACAATTAAAATACTATGAGATGATTATAGCCTGGATCAATGTTCAGGTGTTTGCTTGCAATTGCATTCCCTCCTTTAGAATGACTGTCTTGTCCTGCAGGGGACAGGACAGTAAACACAACATTGTGGAAAGACTCTAAGGATGCCAGCAAGTCTTTATGGAGACGCCGGAGGAAAGTTATGGATTAAATCTCAGTATCTCAGGCAGCCCTGAGCATGAAGCCTCAGCTTAAGGGTCACCAGGGTCCTGTGAGTCACACCAGCAGCAACATCGGTCCCAGGGCTTGCTCGGGCAGCCAGCCTGGAGGCAGGGATATGATTGATGGTAGTGCTGGGGGATCTCAAGCATCGCCCTCCCAAAGCCTGTATTTTTCCAAGAGTTGATCAAAATCTTATTATTTCGGTCAGGGTAGCTATCTACTAGCAAAATAGAGTTTTCCCATGAAAACATTTCATAAGGATATGTCCACAGCACTGAAATTTATAGTGGGGGAAAAAATCAGAGTGAATTATTTGAACAGTGTTTGCTCCAGTTCTCATTTTGATTACCTTCATTTTGACACGTATATTAATATATTCATATTTTCATGCTTTGACCTTATCAGAACGAAATGCTTCATTCCATCTAAATGAAGGGATTACAAATGGGCTGGGTAAAACTCTTGGCTGTTCTGAATACGCAAGTGTGACAATTTCTGTTCCACAGGAAAGTTCCAAATTTCAGTGTCTCATACACATTCAAAGCAAACTCCCTGAAGAGTGAGAAGGTCTTGAATGAGCACCAATTAAAACTCTGGGACCACTCACCAACCAGGAACCTTTTTTAGGCAGGTTTCCAGCCTTCGTTAAGGCTCCTGAACTAACAGCCGATTTTTATGCTGGATTCAGACTAGTCACGACTGAGAACTTCTGCCTTTAAGGGTGGTTTTTAAGCACCTGGAAATGCAGCCCCAGGTTCCCTGGGCAGTCTGATCCCACAGCCCTGCACACGTCTTTAAAACTCTTTCCTCTGGCTGGAGGTGAGGGCTTTTAGCTGTCCATTATCTGTAAGCAGCCCCTTCTCTGGGGGTTAAGGAAAACATTGAAAACACACGCACACACACACGCACACACACACAAAAAGTGCTTAAAAACAAACAAAATAAACAGCCACAGGAATTAGCATCCTTCCCAGTAAGATTCTCCTAGGGATGTGGCTATATGCTGTGAAAGAAGTCATCCAGCCAGCGGGGTAGCTCATGCACCATCTGGGAGGCTAGCAAAACATGTCTTCAGGCTTCAAGGTTTATGGTTTTCCACACAGTGCATAGGGATTTATACCAATAAACCCCAAAGGCCAAGTGTGAAATAACTAAATCATGGGCACATGCCAAATAGGGGGAGAAAAAATCTCCAGTCACTTCAATCCACTCAGCAGATTTCCCATTCAAAATGAGAATTAACTGCCTTATTTTCCTTTTATATTAACATAAGGTGCAGAAACCAGAAATTTTCAACATGTGACCCGTAGTTTTACAATAAATGCAGCCAGCTCCTGTGTCTTGACTGGCCCCACCTTTTCTGATTTATGTGACAATTTGCTCTACTGGGAACTGTGACAGAACCTCAGCATCTCTGATGGATGGGATGTCACCACTGAGCAAATTCTTACCTGGGAGCTTTTCAGGCAAGGAGAGCTCCTATTGTCCAACATATTCATTTTGACACTCTGTTATTACATTTTTAAAGCACTCCCACATAAAGGCCAAGTGTACACTTAAAAGTTTGGCTGGCCTGAGCTATACCAATATAAAGGGTGACTGGCTTTTTAAATTATTTTTTTATATATTTTTTTATGACTTAAAAGTGCCAATAAAATTCTTGGCCAGTTTTCCACAGTTTGCTTGCTGAAATGAGAGCAAATTAAACTGAGAAAGCAATATTTTATTTTATAATTATTATTTTTTATCCAGGGGCAGGAATCGGTAGAAGAGCTGCTTTCTAGGACAGCTGTCCAGGCAAACCTTTGAACTTCATCCAGAGGCAGAGCTGGGGGCTGCAGAACTACTTTTCTTGCCTTCAGAGACGTCAGCTAATTTTCTGTCTTCCATGCAGTGTCCTTCCTGAAACATCTAATTCCAAGGAATTCAACAGACAATACAAACAAATAAGTACAAAAGGGTAAAGGGTGAAGGAAAAGCGGGGTCTGAGCTAAGCCAAGTTTACTTCCAAACAAGAAAAAGGGTTGTCACAGAGCAAACAGTAGTTTCAGGACTAAAACTGTTACATGTGAACCTCTGAACATGGGTGAAAATTCAGCACGCAAAGTATATTCCCCCCTGCCTTCTTGTCAGGGCTGCCAAGCATTAAATTACTGCCCCCAGCTCAGGAACTGGGCTCTGCTGTACAAGCACAGGCCATGTTGTGCTCCTGGCCATGGCTCAGGGTGACCTTCGTGCTCTGAGGACACAAAATGGAGGCTTCACCGCTGGCTATGGCCTGCAGCCTCCCTCACACTTCTGGACAAGGCCCAGCACCCTGCAAAGCCACACAAGAACAAACCCAAATGTGCTCTCATAAAGCACACCTCAGTCAAAGAACATCCCCCCCCCCCCCAGCACACCTATTTCATATTTTTTGCCCAGAACAGCTTAGGCAACACCGGTGGCACAGACTGCCTGAGCATCCTTCCATCCCATGGTCTGTGCCTCAGTTTCCTCACTTTTCGGCAGACAGCACCTCTATTACACAAATCTTTCTGCATTTGGGAGGTGGCACAGATACCATTCATGCTGGAAATCTTGCAAAATCCAGACTGCTGCTTCTTATTAGCAAAGTGTTTATTAATAACCACTGTCACGGCAACCGAATATTGTCCTCAGCAGCTTCTGCAGTTCCCCACAAATGACGACAATCTCTCACAAAACTTCTCCCTTCACCCAAGTGCCAGACTGCCGGCACTGGTGACTCGCTTTCTTACTATTTCTGCCTTTAATAGCTGCAGCACTGATTAGATTGCTTGGAGTAGCCCATGTTCAGCAGTTTAATGGGTACCAGCCCAGACAGACTAATGGATCTGGAGACCAGGAAAGAGCAGGAAGGTGAGCTGAGTGGAGAATATTGAGGCTTTTAAGACAGAAAAGTAGCAGCTAGACATGGGGTAGCTGACTCACAGAGCCTCAGTGGAGACAGATATCCTCGCAGATCGTCCTCAGCCATTCATCACGGTGCGACATGCCCATGAAAACCGGTCATTTCTAGAAACAATTCGCAAAATGCAAAGCAGAGCTGGGAATGGTTCCTGGGGCTCATGGCCAGACACACAGCCAGGTGAGTTATTGTAGTCTGAGCTCACAGGTTTTTCCCTCCACTAACGAAATTGATTTCTCTTCCTAATACCACATGCCACCACGCAGGAGGTGCCAGCTCCTCAGAGAAACCAAATTAACGTGCTCCATCCAGCATGGTCCATGTTTCTGGCTCTGAGAGGTCCAGACAAGAGATACCTGCTGCTCCTCCTCATCCCTACCACCTCTCATGACTGATGTCTGCCAGGGAGAGGGCTCCTGACTTCAGTGCCGTGCAGGGACCCTCCCAAATGTTGTCTCTGCCTCTTCGTGGAATACCTTAAGGTCTTTGTTTTGTTATTTAGTAAAAGAAGATTCTGATTACATATGGGGGGAAGAAGATGGAAATCAGGGACAGTGTGTGCCCTCTGGAAAAAAATATTCATAGAATAATACTTGCCATTCCCAAACTGATTGCGAAGTGGATGACCTTTCACCTTCTCCTCCCAAGCATTAAGAAGGGTTTGCACCAGCAGGAATATGAACAGAGAGCATCTAGAAATCTGCTGGGTTCACGTAAACCACCAGTCCCTGCTGAACGAAGCAACTCATGGACTTCTCACTGATATGATGCAAGGGAAGCCGGGAGGGGCAAGGAACTGGAGAGAACCTGAGTGATCCCATAATTAAACAAAAGGCTTTCTCTAAAGTCCCCGTTGATGGATATCCTCCTGTGGGTTGGGAACTAGCTTGTGTCATTTGGTTTTGTTCCACCAGTCATAAATAACAGCCCTTCTGGGACTTGAGAGGAGGGTAAGAATGGCATTTGGCAGAAAAACTGCAACAAGGACAAGGATGCAATGGAGACCTCGTGTAAGGGATGCAGAAGGCAAGGTGGAGACAAATTGCCAATTTATCCTGACCTTCCCTTGGGACATCCCTCCCCCTCTTCCCCAGATCTACAAAATGAGCCAGCCAGAAATCAATAGCTCAGCACAGTCACAGAGACAGTGAGGAAAGCAGCAGATGGACAGGATGGTACATAAGGAAACAAAACCTTGGGGGAAACGTGGTTCCGTAGGGGGGAAGAGAGGGGCATCAAATGTCGCAAGGGGTGCCATCCCTGTGACAACATCTGGACTTAGGTGCCATAGTGACACTGAACTTTCTCATTCATGCTGCCCTGGGGGGGCAATTTTAAGAGTCCTGCATTGGTCTTGGCCCCAGAGGGCATGGGGCAAGTGATGCTGGTTTAAGAAGCCAGCCCTGGGAATCCCCAGCCCCATCTGCAGAGAGGCAGATTTGCTGCCCCTAGGTTTGGAGGAGGACAGGCCAAGTCTGTGGGGATGTTTGTGGGTCCCAAACTGCCCAAAATCACAGAATACTAGAAAGACATCACTCTGAGGTAGTTTCTCATGCTGCATCTCCGTGGCAAAGTCTCTGGTCACAGAGCTGGTACAGATCTTCTGTGAGCCCAGCCTGCAATTTCTCATCCTTGTCTCTGATTTACCACCCACCTCAGTTATGTCAATTTAGTTGTGTGGCCATGCAGTAAAACAGGAACTGGCCTAGATTGTCACCTGGATTAAAAACCTTTATCTCAGCCTAGATTAAAAACTTCTATGAACACAGCTTCCCCCTGCAGCACACACACAAAAAGGGGTAAGCACACGAGCAGCGAAATCTCAGCCACTGGGGAATTGTGGCAGACGTTGCTGTCACTTTGCTGTCTAGTGAGGAGATGGGCTTTCCAGAAAATTTGTCCCCTGGGGTCTAAATATCAAGTTCACATCTTCAAATGTGAATTCAGACTTGCTAATTGCATTCATCTGCATTTCTGGATACTGTTTTGGACAGAGCAGTGCCCCTTCTCCTACAGACTTGACCCTCGGTAGTTAATGCTCTACATCAATGTGCAAGTTTTCACTTTAGTTACTTAAACTAAATTGCATCTCATCCCTGGCAAATTAAAAAGGTAGTCGGCAAACCCTCCAAAGAAGAGCCATGATAGAATTCAATTTGTGCTGACTCCAACCTGGCAAGGATTTATGGCCATGCTCAATCCGACACAATGCACTTTATTCTTTTTATAGTGCAGCCTGAATGCAATAGTGTAACAGTCACGTTAGAGGGAGTCAAGCAGAAGCTAAAGAAGAGGAAGAGATTTTATAGGCACAATAAGATTTATGAAGAGAGACGTTTCTCTGGAGCAGGAAGCGAGGGAATTTCCAAAATACCGGAATAGCTCTATTCTTCCCCAGATGTATTCAGTGGTGCGGGGAGTCTACCATATGCTTGAGGGATTTTTATCATAAAATAAAAAGGAACATGAAGTGGGATTCTGGTGCAGGAGGTGTCCAGAGGTCCAGGCACTTTCATTCACCATAATTACCTATAAGATCTGTAAAGCACTTGGAGACTCTCAGATGTAAATACACATGGGGTAACGGGGCTCTGCTAACAACTGTACATGAGAGCTCTTCGCCCCCTCCAAAAAGCAGAGCAGCCTTGTGAGACCTCCATCACTGTGGCTCAGCATAACCACAAAGCCACTGTTGGTTCAAAGCATGTTTCTGATCCTATAGGGAAATCCCAGGTAGCAAGGCATCTTCCATGTCCCCTTGAATACTTCTGAGGCCCTCAGCCCTATTGTGTGCCTCTCTGAGAGGGCACAGACCCATTAGTGTGTTTGGGTTGCAGAGAATGTCGCTCTCCAGTTCATCCCTTACTGTCATCCTCCTCCTGCCACCAGTGCTGCAGCTCCACTGGCTCCAGCTGCGATTAATTGGAAGATCTCCCACTGATTCCTGATTAGCTGCTTTTGATTAGGGTTTAATGACTTCACTTGGCCCCTAATTCACAGGGATGAGCTTCAAAATGCCTGCAAACTGCTCAAACAGAATTACATTTTCTCCCACCCTGGAGCCACCACTTAAACTCTGTACACACACTCCCTGCTTCTCTGACCCTGCATAACCTGCCTCCTCATCCTCCTGCCTTTCCTTCTCTTCCTCCTCCTCCTCTCTGCAGCACTGGGCAAGCCAGCAGCCAGGGACACCAAACTGTGACTTGTGGCTTCTGAATTGCTAGGGAAGGAGCTGGAGGAAAACTTGTTCCAGAAGTGCAAATACAGGGATGAATATTTCAAAGCCACCCTGGGACTCGAGGAACCTGTAACATTCAGTATCTTGGATGTGGCTAAGGCTCCTAGATCAGCATGTCTGGAACACTCAGTCTGGAGTCAGCACCATGAGGCCCTTGGGTGGCTGTCCTAAGGCATACCAGGGTGTTTGGGGATGGCCAGGACAGACCTGTGTCAAATGTCAGATCTCACAGAGTTCAAGAATCAGTGTGATGTAGCCCTTGGTGGAGAACGGCATTGGTACTGCATGTTGAGGGCTGGAAATCTCTTTCCTAACTGTGTCTAGGTCCAGGATTTAGGGCTGAGCCAAAGTCTTGGTGTCTGTACAGTCCTGAATCCTGGAGAGCCTGGGCTTGCCCTCCTTCCCTGACACCACCACTTCCCTCCTCCACCCCAAAACTCATTCAGTGCCCAAACAAAGCGATCAGACAGAGGTGAGGGGCTTTTCCCAGGCAGAGAACAGATGTAAACCCAAATACAGGGTGCCCGACTCCTCCAGCCACATCCCTGGGAGCTCAGTGACCACGCTGCTCCTCCTGGGCTCTGGCATCTGCTGCTCAGCCCGACCTTGGAGGCTGCGCCGAAGGTCGCGCCACGCCGCCTGTCTTGTCGCCAGCCAGGAGGGGTTGTAAGCACTGGTTTCAGAGGCTGCCTTGCTTTTTGAAGATCTGAAACTGCATTTATCTTCCCGAGACATGCATTAATCTATCAACTACAGGTGAAGATAAGAGGATGAAAAGAGGCTTGGGGGAGGAGAGAAATATAAAATAAAATAAAATAAAATAAAATAAAATAAAATAAAATAAAATAAAATAAAATAATAAAATAAAATACAGGAGCCATTTTCATCAGTAAGAAGAGGTTCATGGGCTCTTTCACAGTGCCTGAGGCATGATGTCCCATCAAGCAGCTGCCTTATCACAGCTCCCCTCCGCACCAGACTCGCCCTGACAGTGTGAGGTGACAGCTCACAAAGTGGCCGGGTCCCTCGCAGTGCCCCTAGCCCCACAGCTGATCTCATTAATCGCCACATCTCAGTGACAAGCTGAAAAAGCAACTTGGCTCCCAGTGAGACAAACCTGAAGCAGGTTGTTCGCTGTCTCAGTGGGCGGCTTGGACTCTGTGCCTGGGCACAACCAGGAGAGGCCAGAGCGTGGAGCTCCAGCAAGCTGCTCCTGGAGGGATCCCTTGGGGCTCTGCAGCCAGACCCCAGGTCCTGCAGGGGGCAGAGGTATTTAATGGAAAACACATCTGGGATATGATCCTAGCGCCAGGCCCAGCCTGCCAAGCTGCACCGAGCAGATCAGCCCCTTTGCTCCAAGCCTTAGTTTCCCCACCTGGGGAGGAACAGAGCTGACACCGTCCTTCATAAAGGAAGTCGATAAATGACCTTTTTTTTTTTTTTTTTTTTTTTTTTGGTTGCTTTTTATCATTCCCTTCAGTCTGTTCTTCCGCTGGCTTCCCTGCTGAATTGCTTGCCTTTCATGGAAAAAGTCTTGTGGGTTCAGATGCTAAAGGGCTGCTAGCTAGAGAAAAAAATCCCATTGCAGGAGGGCACAAAATGACTAATTTTGGAGGAAGGTGCATAGAATGACAGGAAGGGAAGTGGAGCCAGCCAGCCACTTCCCAGGGGAGGGAGTCCCCTAAATTTTCGTGAAATGGTGAGGAAGGAGGGCTCCTTAACTGTGCAGCACACTGGTGATTTCACCAGACACATAAAGCCATTTTGGGCTGCATGTTTTGGGGAACATCAGCTTCATCCCGGCAGGCTCAGGGGGATGCCACCACCTCTGCATGCCCAGCCGATGTCTCCACAACTGAGCATCTGCAGGGCTGCCAGCCTCTGCTGCTGCTGAAGGCTGAGGAGAAATTTGGGAAGGGAAGGGTGAGGGGAAAACACCACAGAACTAATAAACAGCTTTGAAGAAGATGGGGAATTGACTCAGGTCCACATTAAAGGGCAAGGATATGAATGCTGAGATGAAGGCGCCTGCTATTTCAAATGTATCAAGCCGATAAATAAATAAAGTTAAAAGAATGACTTGCAATCACATTTGAAAGGGAAAAAAAAAAAAATAAATAGAGAGAGCAGGGAGGGGAGAGCTGTAAAAAAAAAAAAAAAAAAAAAAAAAAAAAAAAAAAAAAAA